>QARZ01000571.1:159722-202292 GCA_013407115.1 Glycine latifolia
TCTATATGGGCACATCTCACATCAGGACTTACTCAAACACACATATATATATATATATATATATACCCTCTATTCTATTCTATTCTACTGGTCAGAGGAATCTCATCAATCAACACACATAACCTCAGTCTATGTATATCAGGTACATGGTTTCAATCCAAACAGTAACACACAATTTCAATATACATGCATTAACTCATACAATGACCATCACTCCCTCTAGAGTATGGTGGAACACAATCAGTGGGAAACACTCCCAAGAACAAAGAGCTTACCTGCTCTCAGCACTGTACCGGCTCTCCCAGATCCGTGGTCACCACCACCAGTGATGTCTGTATCACGCCCTACATAAGGTATACAAACAATCAATCAATAACGGTCCTCAACCGTTAAAATGAAAGGAAACTCTATTCCGTTCCATTTAAACCTCTTTGTCTTCTATCTTAGAGTTATCTGAATTACTCATCTTATAGGCTACTCACAGACCCTCAACAAGGTCTATCTCGGCCTAACTAAGGTACTAGAGTCTCCCAAAGACTCTGCACAAGTCAATTCTATCAGATCAATTGCCTTCATCCAGACCAAATATCAACATTTATCAAGTTGGCTAAAATGGTTACTTCAACACTTTTTCACCGTTTATTTAGCCTCCTGAACATCTTTTGTAAAAGCACCTAGGCTCATACATATCATAATACCCTTCATTTAATCATCATTCTTCCTACTCATACATATATCAGAGTCAAAACCAAACTTCATCAATAGTCATGTTTCAAAGCTTATTATTCATTAGAATAACCCCCTGAGCATACTTTTCTAAAGAACCTAAGCCTAATTCCAGCCCTATCACAAATGGGTTACTATTCATCCCATGAACAAATTCTCAAATCAATCGGTAAAACTTGAGTTTCTTACCTCAAAACTGTCAAGGAAGGTTTGAGGATCACTTCTCCAAGCTCTGGCGTCCTTGAATTGCCTTCTTTCCCTTCCAAACGCAGTTTTACCAAGTTCCCTAGAGAACGGGATTTCTCCGATTGGCTATCTTTTCGAGAGATTGAAACTAGGATCTAGCTCATCTCGAGGTTCTAATCACTTTCCTAGTTGATTGTCAAGTGTTTAGATGAAGTATGGAGGAGATATGAAGCTTTCCAACTCATCAATGGAGGAATAGCTTAGGGAAGAAGAGAAATCAGATTTTTTTCTTCCCAAAATTCGTGAAAATCCCTTTATATAGGGTGCCTGCTCGAGATTTGGCGCTCCTGGCGCCATTTTCACACCTCCAGCGCCAAATTACAGTGAAAAATGGCCTTCTGGCCATTTCTGGCGCTCCAGGCGCCAAACTCATGCTCCAGGCGCCAAATTCCAGTGAGCTTGGCGCTCCGGGCGCCAATCTCACGCTCGGGGCGCCATTTTCTGGCTGTCGCAAAATCTGTCGCTAACACTTTTGCGACAGAAATTTAGTAAATTCCAATTTTTCTTTCTTTTTCTTTTATTTATTTAACCTAGGTTATTATATTGAACGACCTATATAGAAGACAAGAGTACTAGACCAGACGACTATTGTCGTGTAACCTATCTCTATCGTCCATCATCCAACAATAAACACAGATCTCTTAACTGTTTTGATTAAACACTAAAACAAACAATCTTTTCTCACTAACACCTAAAACTAAACTTGTTTTCATCTAAGTTTTTTTTTTAATATAAAACAACTTTCTTTGAAACAAAAGCTTTGAACTCCAAAAAAACCTTTTTTTCTAGAATTGCTTTCATTTTCATTCTAAGCAGCTTGAATTTTCATTCTGAGCTCATAACTTTTTTCATTCTAAACTTATATAAAAACGTCTTCATTTTCAAAGAACAATAAAAGGTTTTAAAACCCCAATTCAAGGCCCCTTCTTGTGCTATTTTTGTCACTTCAATTTGTATCAAAGTGTAACTCACAGGGTTAAGCACACTTGACAATGTGAGAGGTAGATCCTGGAAGAAGTGATGGCTAGACAAGTTCCAACAATATTTATACATGAAGGTGCTTCAACCAACAGACCTCTTGACTTTGATGGAAAAAACTTCTGCTATTGGAAAGGTAGAATGAGTCTATTCCTGGAATCTCATGATGTGGATCTATGGGATATCATATAGATTGGTCTCTACAAACTAACAAAAAGAAATCAAGCTAGAGCTGAAATAGACAATCCTAAAGAAGAATGAACCTCAGATGATAAAGCAAGAGTTCTTTTGAACTCTAAAGCCAAGTTCTTTCTGACGTGTTCACTAAGAAGACCTAAGTATGATAGAATAGAGGAATGTGAGACTGCATAGGAAATTTGGAACACACTCAGAACAACCCATGAGAGCACAAATTGGGTAAAGGACTCTAAAGTCAATATTTTAACTCACAAGTTTGAAATGTTTAAAATGAAAAAACATGAATCTATAGAAGAAATGTTCACAAGGTTCACTACTATAATGAATAAATTAAATGCTTTAGGATAGAAATGTAAAACACATTAGATAATCAAGAAGATTATGAGGAGTTTGCCTAAAATCTGTAGACCAAAAGTCACTGCCATAATAGAAGACAAGAATATAAAAAATCTAGCTATGGATGAACTCATTAACTCTCTGAAGGTTCATGAAAAAGAGTTGATGGATGAGATACAACTACCTAAAGGAAAAGTCATAGCTCTCAAGGCCTCTTAGAAAACCAATACAAGACATCAATACAAAGCACTAAACTCGATAGTAGCTTTTGATGCTGAGGATAATGATGATGAGTTTTCTGAAGAAGATGAAGAGGAACTAGCATTTCTAACCAAAAGAGTCCAAAGGTTACTCAGAAGGAGAAAAGGGTCGAGCAGAAATTTCTCGAGAAGAGACCTTCAACAAGGAGAAAGCTCCAGACAAGGCAAATGTTTTGAATGCAACAAACATGGCCACATCAAAACTGACTGTCTTTTTCTTAAGAAAGGAGATCTAAAGAAGAAGTCAATGATGGCTGCATGAGATAACATAGATTCATCATCTTCTGAGAAAGATGCGGAACATGAACTTCATGGCAGGTTCTAACAAGAAAAGGTATCTGATTCTGAGAGTGACTTAGATTTTTCTAATCAGAAAGCAATAGAACAAGATTTTGATAACTTACTCATTGAATCTCATATTTTAACTAAGAAATGTTCTCATTTGAAAGGGCAACTTTCTGATGCTTAAAAAGAAAGATTGAATAACCCTAAATGTGCAAATCATAAAATCTTGAAGCCTTTCTTTCTTGCTCAAATTATGATAAAGGATGAATGAACTTTGATCATCATGGATCTCTTGTTGAAAATGCAGAGTGATTCCTTTAGATGATTCTTATAAAGTATTTCCAAAAGATAAGATCAAAAACAAGAGTCACTTATAAGAATAAACAAGAGATGATATATATAGTTTTTAATAGAAAAACAAATTTAATCAATTAACACGTGGGGTAATCAATTAATTCTTCAAAATCCATCTTGATTTGCATTTCTAGAAACTTGGTAATCGATTACAAAATGAGGCAATCAATTATCTTGCTTCATATAGAGCTTCTCAAGCTTCTATTCTTTCTAGAATAACCGATTATCAATTGTTGTAATTGATTATTTAGAAACACTTAAGTTTCCATATGCAATTTAATCAATTACAAAAATGTGGTATCAATTATCTCGATTTACAAAGAATCCCTTCTTCTGAAACTGGCTTGGGTTATCGATTACTAAACTTGATAATCAATTAATTTGATAAAACTCTCTATTATTTCAAGAGAAGTAAGTTTTGTTGCTTGTTCTCACACTTTGTAATTGATTGCCTAAACTGGATAATCTCTTACATAGTGATTAAACTAATTGCCTCATAGAAACTTTGAGATCAAACCATTTTTCTTCTCATGTTTGAAAACCACTAAGCATGGATAAAAAGAACAAAGTCTAACACATTCAATACAAATGCCACATCTTTATAAATTTGTTTGGCACTGCAAAAATATAAAAACCAAAAGAATCCTAAGACTTATCTCCAACTCTTGAAAAATCTTTGGTCCAACAAGTAGAAGACAACCTACACTATGCAGAAACTAGATTCATCTCCTTTCCCTACTCCAAATGCGTTATGAGCTCAAAATGGTTGCAGTAGGAGTGCATACAACTTAGAGATTTAAAGAAGATTCACCCAAATGAGTGTTGTAAAGTTGGAAAAATTCCTTAAACATATTCTTTTTGTTTGTAATCTTTATGTATCCCAAATTAACCATGTGGGTTAAGTTTGGATGTGAGATAAGTGATAAAAAGAACCCATGGAAGGTGGGTAGCTTAAAGAAAGTCTTTAAGATGATAGCCTAAAAAGACTAGAGTGAAATAATACTTGTGTAGCCTAAAGAGGTGAAACAAATACTTGTATTGTCTATTCGATGATCAAGTGGGTATTGTGGTTAAGTGGGTTTTGCTTCCAAAGAGTGAGGAAAATCATTTTGTTGGTCAAGCCCACCTAAAGAGGTGAAGAATACTTGGATTGTCTCTCTCATGGTGTTGTGGTTGAAATGGGTTATCTCCAAGCCAAGACCAAGTGTAGTGCTTTGGTGAGGGAGATGTTGTGAAGTCCAACAAGTGGTTGGCAGTTGTAAAAGTCCAGCATGTTGTTGGTTATGTTAGTGGAAATCTCATCAGTTTGGGTGAGGTCTTACATAGTCCAAGGTTTAGGTGAACTATTATAAAAATTCCTATGTTAAATCATATCTTCCCTTCCTTTTTACATTATGTTATTTGTTGTCATATATATTGCATTTGCATCACAATTTTTTGAGCATCAGAATGACTTTCATCAGAATGCATACATAAGAAGATTTTCATAACAAGCATAATTGTTCTGTAAACTGACATGTCGATATATCTATAACCTCATTAGACATTGATTTTCCCAATCTACCTTGTAATGAAACTCAACCTTCAAGAACTCAAACTCTTACTTGTGAATTTAGAGCAAAAGTGGCATGAATGAGCTTCAAGGAATTAAGAAATGAAGGATGGATTGAGACAAGGAATGAAGATCGATGACGCCATGGAGAAGCTCTCCAATGAATCTAGGAAGAATCACCATAATAGCCTTGAGAAGCCATTGATAAGATCCAAGAAGTTCTTGCATAAGAAAAATAGAGAACCCTCACAAGAAAATTTAGCTTTCTTATTGATTTAACCAAAAGTTGTGTACATTTCGTTGGAGCTAGCTTTATATAGCCAAGGTCCTAAAACTTGTCTTGTAAGATACCTAAGCTAAAAATTTAAGCTAAATGCAAGTGGAATGAAATGGCAAATGAAATGAAGGTTGAGGTGCAAGCTGATGAAGCTTGAGGTGCAAGTTATTCATGTGATGATTTATGGCTGAGTCAGCCACGTGTAACTATAGTTTTTACAAGCTTACATAGGTGCTAAAAATTACATACAAGTAAACCTACACTTATTAAACAACTGCCACTAAAGGCATACTTATTACCACTACAATTGCCACTAAAAGGTGCTGAAATTAAATTCAACTTAAGAGTACAAAATCCAGCCCTTGTTCTTCTTGAGTTGGTGTGCTTCTTCATGCTTGTCTAAAAGGTGCAAGTTAGCTTTGATGTGCTCTTGAAGGGCTTGAGTTCTAGCTCTTGTCATGTGTCCTCTAAAGCTAACCAAAGGAAGCTCTTCAAGTTCTTCGTCTTGGCCTTAACCTCATAATGGACCTCCATCATCCCCTCCTTCTTGAAAGGAACTTGACCTCAGGTTTTCTCCCTCACTTATATCTACGTCACACAAAGAAAGATCACAAACATTAAAGGTGTTACTGACACCATACTCAATTGGTAACTCAAGTTTATATGCATTGTTGTTGATACTCTCTAAAATCTTAAAAGGTCCATCTCCTCTAGGTTGGAGCTTGGATTTCCTCTCTTGAGGAAATCTATCCTTCCTCAAATAAAGCCAAACCAAATATCCTTCATTGAAGACCACTTGCTTCTTGTGCTTATTGGCTTGCTTAGCATATTGTTCCATCTTCCTCTCCACATGGGCTTTCACCTTTTCATCTAAGAAAACTCAATGTGAGGTAGGCACTCCTCCCAAGTCCTCAAATTGCCTTTGTTGTAGCATCTAAGGAGTTGACCTAATGTTTTATTCACCACTTTGGTTTGGCCATCTGTTTGTGGGTGGCAAGTTGATGAAAATAAGATCTTTGTGCCAAGAATACCCCACAATGTCTTCTAAAAGTGGCTAAGGAACTTTTTGTCTCTATCACTCATAATGCTTCTAGGCAATCCATGAAGTCTACACACTTCCTTGAAGAAGAGATTGGCCACAATACAAGCATCATCATTCTTGTGACAAGGAATGAAGTGTGCCATCTTTGAGAACCTATCAACAACAACAAATATAAAATCCTTTCCCCTCTTGGATCTTGGGAGACCAAGCACAAAATCCATGGAAATGTCAACCCAAGGGGCGTTCGGAATAGGCAAAGGTGTATATAAACCATGAGGCATTAATCTAGATTTAGCTTTATGACAATTAATACATTGAGATACAAGCTTATGCACATCATCCCTCATTTTTTGCCAAAATAAATGTTCATGTAAAAAAATACCCAAAGTTTTTCCACACCAAAGTGCCCCATCAAGTTGTTCTCATGAGCTTCTCTAATGAAGAGTTCTCTCAAAGAGCCTTTAGGAACACAAAGTTTATTTTCCTTGAACTAGAACCCATTATGTCTAAAATACCCTTGATGAGCCCCCTTCTCACACAAAGAAAAAATACTAGAGAAGTCATGGTCACTTGAATACAATGCCTTTATGTGATTAAAATAGAGCATCTTAGTTTTAAGCATAGAAATCAAACAATGCCTCCTTGATAAGGCATCCGCCACTACATTCAACTTTCCTTGCTTGTGTTTAATAACATAAGGGAATTGCTCAATAAATTCAATCCACTTAGCATAATTCTTGTTGAGTTTGCCTTGACTTTTCAAATATTTAAGAGACTCATGATCACTATGGATCACAAATTCCTTTGGTAAAAGATAATGTTGCCAAGTTTCCAATACTCTAACAAGTGCATACAACTTTTTATCATAAGTGGAATAGTTTAAACATGCACCCTTCAATTTCTCACTAAAATAAGCAATAGCGTGTTTATCTTGAATCAACCCCCCCCTCTCCAATGCCTACATTAGATGCATCACATTCCAATTCAAAAGAAGCATTAAAATTAGGCAATGTAAGAATAGGTGCATTAGACAATTTATCCTTCAATGTTTGAAAAGAAAATTCATGTTCTTGCTTCCAAGAGAAGCTCATAGTTTTCTTTATCAACTCATTCAAAGGAGAAGCAATTGTACTAAAGTCCTTTACAAATCTCCTATAAAAGCTTGCTAAACCATGGAAGCTTCTAATATCCTTCACACTTTTTGGAGTTGGCCACTCCTTGATGGCTTTCACCTTTACTTGATCCACTTGGACTCCTTAAGTACCTACTACAAAACCTAGAAACACAACTTGTGAAGTGCAAACGATACATTTATCAATAGCTCCATATAAGGTTTCCTTCCTAAGCACATCAAAGACACTTTTAACATGCATCAAATGATCATTTAAATTGGCACTATAAACAAGAATGTCATCAAAATACACTACCACAAACTTGCCTAGGTGCATTAGTCAATCCAAAAGGCATAACTAACCATTCATAAAGTCCAAATTTAGTTTTGAAAACCGTTTTCCGTTCATCCCCTTCCCTCATCCTTATTTGATGATAACTACTCTTAAGATCAATTTTAGAGAAGATAGTGGAACCATGCAATTCATCTAAAATATCATTAAGTCTAGGGATAGGGTGTCAATACCTTATTGTGATATTTTTTATTGCCCTACAATCAGTACACATTCTCCATGTTCCCTCCTTCTTAGGTACAAGAGTAATTGGCATGGCACAAGGACTCATGCTCTCATGGATCCACCCTTTGTCAAGTAGTTTTTCCACTTGTGTTTGAATCTCCTTGGCCTCCATGGGTGAAGTCTTATATGCTGGCCTATTAGGGAGTGAACAACCTAGAATCAAATCAATTTGGTGCTTTATTCCTCTTAAAGGAGGCAAGCCATTAGGAATTTCTTTTGGAAAAACATCTTCATATTCCTCTAAAAGAGATTGCATTGCTATGGGCAATTGTTCTCTTTCCTTTTCATCATGCAAACAAAGAGAGTTAGGAATCATATAATAAAGAGGTTGTCTTGCTAATAACACTCTTTTGACCTCTTTTGTTCTCAAGAACAAACTCTCTTTGGCCTCATGAATTTGTTTGCTCTCAACTATTTTCTCTCTTTTGTTTTCACTAGTTTTCCTCTTGGATAGCTCACAGTTTTCCCCTTTTTATTTCTATCAAGTGTAGTATTTTTTTAAGCTCTTGAACTTTCTTTTCTTTCATCCTCACTTGATCCTCACACACTTGTTTAGGAGTCAAAGGTCTCAAAATAATTTTCTTGCCTAAATGCTCAAACTCAAAAGTGTTCTCCATGCCATTGTGCATAACTTTCCTATCAAATTGCCAAGGCCTTCCAAAGAGAATATGTCCAGCCTCCATGGGTACAATGTCACAAAGAAATTCATCCTTATAAGAGTTAATAGAAAAATGAATAAGCACTTGAGAATTTACCACCACTTCTCCATTCTCACTAAGCCATTGGAGCTTGTATGGCCTAGGATGACTTGTGGTTAGCAAGTGCAATTTCTCTACAAGCCTTGTATTAGCTACATTGGTGCAGCTGCCTCCATCAATTATAAGAGAGCACACCTTATCTCCAACAAAGAACCTTGTGTGAATTTTTTTTTCTCTTTTGAGTCTCCTCTTTGTTAATGCAAAAATTGCTCTACATTCTCCTCATCATCAAGAGATCACCCTCAATGGATTCCACAAGTGTTAAACTCTTCTTTTCTTCACTTGAAGAGCTAGTTGAGCCACTTGAAGATTCACTCTCTATGCCTTCATCCTTAAGCAAAATCATTGTTCTCTTGTTGGGGCATTGTGAAGCAATGTGCCCCTTGCCAAGGCACTTAAAGCGCTTGATATTGCTTGATTTTGTTGGAGTAGGGTCCATAATTTTTTTGCTTGAGCTCTCCACCTTTTCTTCTTTATTTTTCACTTGAGAAACCTCCCTCCTAGGCTTGTCCTTCCAACTGGAATTTCCAGTCCCATTGGTTTTGGAATATTTACTCTTTTTGAGTTGTTGCTCCACTCTTTGAGCTTTGTGGACTAGCTCCTCAATTGTGCCATAGGAATATAGCTCCAACACATCTTGAATGTCTCTATTCAAACCATGAAGAAAACTAGCCATGGTTGCTTCTTGGCTCTCCACAATTTCAGCCCTCATCATCATCAATTCCATCTCCTTATAATAGTCATCAACACTCTTGTAGCCTTGGAATAGTCTTTGGAGCTTCTTGTGGACTTCTCTCGAGTAATAAGTGGGAAAAATTCTCTCAATTAACTCTTCAAGTCATACTAGAAATTGATTCTTGGACTCCTCAACCTCTCTATGTCAATTTGAATTTGGCTTCACCAAACCAAAGCATAGCCACCAAATTCTAGAGTTGCTAGAGTCACTTTCTTCTCTTCATCAAAGTGTTGGCATGAGAAAATTTGCTCTACTTTCATCTCCCACTCAAAGTGAATTTCTAGATCATAAGTGCTAATGAACTTTGGAATTTTAATTTTCACTCCACTCAATCCTCCATTCCTCCCTTCTCTCTCATCTCTCTTAAACCTCTAATCTTCCTCCTCTCTATATTGTCTCCTATGATTTGTCTTCTATTATTTTGTCTCCTATTGTTGTGTTCTCTCCACTCCTCCCTCTTATTCCCCTCCTCTTCATAATTTCCTCCATGAGAGGATGCATATTCACTCACCTTCCTATCCTCATAAGCCTCTCCATCCACACTCCCAATTGGATTACTCCTTCTTTGTGTCTCCCTTTGTAACTCCTCAAATCTTGCCTCCATTTTGGTTTGTAATTTCTCCATTTGTTTTGTAATAGCCTTCATCAACCTAGAGGTCTTATGTAACGCCTCAACTTACCATCTTATTATTATTGATTTTTAATGAAAATTCTTTTCAACTTGCTTAAAAATACCAAACCAACGTTACTAATAATTGATATCAAAAATATTTCCATCACTGATTAATATTTATAAACCTGATGTAATGTAAAATAAAAATACAGACTGATATCAATTCTATTACATAGTACAAATAACTAAAACATTTTGTCACAACAGAACATCTTCAACTAAACATCTTCAACAAAATCCTTTTTCCAGTAATCAGCTCGCCAATCTTTCTTTACTGTTCATCTGCTTGCCCGAATAAAATCGAGGTCATAGCAGGTGTCAACCACAGACACAAAACATTGGGTAAGTTTATGATAAACATAATTTAAGCAATAGATTATATTCCATATGCAGCTATTCATAACAACATCCTCAAAATTGCAGTTCTAATTTTTATATGATGCATGATTCTCTCAAACTTTCCAATATTTGGTACCATTTGTCAAGATAGCCCCATCCCAGTGGCACAGAACTTATCCGACCAGTCAGGGTCTCCCGGTGTTGCACAGGTTCTCACCCATACTTCATGTGATCATCATGGGTGGCGTGATTCCTCACCGCAAGAGTCACCCCCCAGCTCAGACTCCTCTTGTCTGAACGCACGGACTCAGTTCCTGTAGCTATCTGACACACCTCCTCTCTGAGGCACACCTCCACTTTGAGGTAACTCTTATGAGACACATGGGACTGAATCACTTATGCATATCTCATTCATTTTATCAACTTATATTTATTTTCAACATCAGTCCTCAATCACTGTCTCACATAATTTACTTAGAAATTCAACATAAATCATGTACAGAACTCAGCTTATTACTCATGTATGGAAACTCAACATATCATTCATGTACAGAGATTCATAGAACACTCAGCAAGTATAAAACTTCATTCAGACACTCAATCATATAACTATAACTTAAATCCAACAATTACTCAGATACAAGTCATACTTCACAGAACTTCAAACACTTATTCAAACACAAGTAACACTTAAACTATCCTTATCATAAAACTTCCCTATACATACCTGATAACTTTTTACTAAGCTTGTCAAACTCTTTCTAAAGGTGCTAGCTTCTACATGTGATCTTTCAAGGGAGTGGGGTATCTTCTTACTTAATTTATGCTTTGAAAAGGAAATGATGAAAGTGAAATGAAAGAGATGGGAGGGAGAGGTTTCACGTGAGTTTTGTTGTAGAATGGAGTCTTGAAAGTGACTTCCATTTAAAGCCTTTCTCCCTTTATATAGAGTTTGGAAAAATAATAAAATATTCAAGGACATTATTACCCCTTCCTAGTTAGTTACTCTTATTTGTTTTCATTAGAACTTAGTTTCATCTCATTCCATTACATCCTGACTAAGCTCATAATTGTTTTCCTAAATATCTTTTAACTTTATAAAAATCTTCTAAGTCATAATACCTTCCTTCCAAGTGTCCTCCTACTTGTCCAAATTCATGAATCTTCTCCATTCTTCTCCCTCTTTCACGTGATCAATAAAGGAAGGAAGAGAAGATTTTTCTTCCTTTCATGCTACCTTGTATAAATATCTTTCAAGGCATGATGGCTTCTTATCCCTTCTCTTTTCCTCTTCACGTGAACTTTCTTAGCCAAGGGGAAGATTTTTATCTTCCTTTCCTCCTTCTATACCATGTTTTATTTCCTTTAAAGAAGAGAAAATTGTGGTTCTTATTGTATACATATGTCATTTTTTTAAGAAGAAGAAGAATCCAATCATAACTTCACACATGGCATTTACTAGAAGGAAGTAAAGTTCAATTCGAACTCTTCTACCTAAAGATAATATTGAATAATAAAACTCTAGAGATTTCCAGAAACTGACTTCAGTTATAATACAAATGACTCACAAATAATATATAAAGAGTGCTACACAGGCCTTACATACAAGACTGCTTTTATCTTTATTCTGATTGGTCTGTTCTGCTTCTGACCATCAAAATTACTAAACCATCTTATTGAATAAGTCTATACATCCTATAATGAAGAGAAAATTCCCCAGATTCTACTTATCATTTTTTCTATATTTTTCTGCTACTTAAGTTTTCTTGAATAAAATTTCAAAGTTATTACTGTATAAAATTCATAGAAATTCTATTCTGAGGTTTTCTGTCACAAAGTATTTTGGTAATTTGTCATCCAAGGGCTCTCTGTAATTTCATCAAGTTTTCACAAAATATCTAAGGGTACTATGGTAATTTTCACCTTAAGGGCATTTTTGTAATTTCTGCTTCAAGGGAAGGGTAATATGGTCATTTTTCTTCAAATATTTTTGTAATATCTCTAATTAATATTTCACACAAATACTTTAAATATAGACCAATCAAATCTCACATAACCTAATACTTACCTCAATAGTTACGCAAGAATAATTCATACAACATACATTTTTAGTTATTGAAATATCAGGGTGTTACATCTTAGGTGACAAAGATTCTTCTCCTCTTGAGCTCATCCTTCAAAAGAAATGGTTAGCAAAAACACAAGTATATAAGAAAATTCTCACCACTCTCTAAGTGTTTTCCACTCACACTCTTGTTTGCACACTTTATCTAGGCTTTTTCTCTAAAGTTCTCTCTTGCATTTTTCAACTCTTGTTCCTCTCTATCTAAAAATCCCAATCCAATCAAGGTTCTTTACTAAAGTGAAATAGGAAACAATTCAAAGCTAGACTAAAGAGTCCAAGAACAAGAACACTCTAAGACAAAACCTTGGAATTTTTAAAGACAAGCAACAAAAGCTAAAATTTAAGGATAGCGCAAACTCAAATTGAAATTCAATGAGACAACTCCAGGATAGTTGTTGGACCAAAACTGCACAAAGGAGATACACTAAATAACTTCAAGTGTTAGAAGCCAAATTTCACCAAATTTGCATGTTATACAAGTTCACTCAATTTTGTGGTTCAAAGGAAACTTGAACTTGTAACTTTTGTAACTTTCTTTGCTTCTAAATTCTGTTTTTATTTTATTTTTCCAGCCACCAATTCAATATTTTCTTTGGCTGTACCTAATTGTTTTTCTTTTTCCTTTTCTTGTTTCTTTGACAACATTTTTATAAGCCTTTGTTTTGCTTTTGTACAAGTTCAAAAATACTTAAAGAAATGTGATGAATCACAAAAACTATGTATAACAATTGTAAAATTTGTTTCTAACAACTCAATTCAGATTTAGATATGAGATTAAAATCAAAGCAAGAGGTTATACAACACACAAACAACTACTAACACAAGTTGACTAGAATCAAAACTAGAAAATTATCAAGAACATGAAGAACATGAGATGAACAATAAATTCTAAAACTAAAAAATAATCACTAGGAAAGGTGTAGGAACACAAGAAAAGACTCAATCCACCAAGACTTTAAAGAAACTTAAGAAAACTAGAACTAGATCTATGATTTTTGTGATTTTTGGATTTACCTTTGGAGTAGATCTAGAAATTGAAATTCAAGAAGAATTTCACAAGGAGTAGGCTCTAATACCTCATTAGACATTGATTTCCCCAACCTACCTTGCAATGAAACTCAATCTTCAAGAACTCAAACTCTTACTCTTGAATTTGGAGCAAAAGTGGCATGAATGAGCTTCAAGAAATTAAGCAATGGAGGATGGATTGAGACAAGGAATAAAGTAGAGGAACAAGAAGTTGAGTCTCTTAGGCAATAAAATGTTTAGGCTTTTTACATGCCAATTCAATTGATTGGTAGGAAACTTCCTATGATCCATTGCATAAAGCTCATTCATGTTTTTGCATTCATGTTTTCATAAAACATAAGTTTGTGAAGAAGTTTTTCTGAAACATAAAGTATTCATGATTGCATAAAAAGCCAATTGTTCCATCTTTAAGTTTTGGAAAAAGATTTTCTACTGGTTTAATCAATTACCAACAAATGGTAATCTATTACTTGAGATTTAAGAACACTTTAATCGATTACAAGATTATGGTAATCGATTACACTACACAAAATCACAGAATGTACTTCTTGTGATAATTGATTATGAGATTGTGTTAACCGATTACTTGACAACGTTTTCAAACAAAGACTTCTTGTGATAATCGATTACATTGTTCATAAGTCTTTTCCAGAAAGCTCAAGAACACTTTAATCAATTAAATGAGTCCATTAATCAATTACATAGGTAAATTAATCGATTACTGATGGTTACAATAGTTTTCTGTAAATAGCTATTGAGTGTTTTAACAAAATACACCACGAAATATTAAAGAATTTTCATAAGCTT
This sequence comes from Glycine latifolia, assembly GCA_013407115.1. NCBI lineage: Eukaryota > Viridiplantae > Streptophyta > Magnoliopsida > Fabales > Fabaceae > Glycine > Glycine latifolia. The sequence continues at coordinate 174,132 of QARZ01000571.1, forward strand.
TCTGAAGAGAGAAAAGATACAAAGTGCTATTCTGTGTTAGTCCCTATAATCCTCAAGCTTCAAGATTCATTGAGAGGATTTATTTTTGGGCAAAGTTTCTAAAGAAGAATTTGGAGAGAAAGTTCTGAGATAGTTTTCTTTCAATCTTGATTCCAATTTGGTAATCTTTTGCATACATCTGTAGTGGATCATCATGTGGTTTCTCTCCATACAACTTGTTTGTATTTTCTTTTTAGAATTTCTGTTTGTATTACTATAGCAATAGTCTTTCTTAAAGCTTGTCTAGAATAGGTATTTCTAAAGGGAAGAGTAGAGAAGGGTTTTCTCTATGTCTTTATCAGTAAGAGTCTAAGTGAGTCTGATGTCTTGTTCTTGATCTAGGTTTGGCTGAGAGTGATTGTATAAACTTGTAAGAAACTGATTGTTAATATAGGAACTCTAACTAGTTGGTTAGAAGAACTGGATGTAACTTCTCTAGGTTGAGAAGTGAACCAGTATCAATCTTGGTATTGACTACTTCTTCTTTATCTTTTCTTGTGGTTATTAATTATCATCGAATGATGTAATCTTTCACATTTAACAGAAAACATTTTGGTTGCATTATTTAAAGATTGGTATTTGATTGACTGAAAGTGTCTTGGATTGTTTTGTGATACGATCTTTATAACTCTGATTGTTTAAGAAATTTTTAATTGGCCAAGAACAACAAATTCACCCCCCTCTTGGTTCTTGTGTACTATTCATACTATTTTCAATTGGTATCAAGAGCAGGTTCTTATGTGTTACTCAAGATCACTATCTTTTTTCAAAGAAAATGAATACCACACAAACTACCTTCAAGAAGGGGGCCTCCCTCAATCGTCCTCTGATGTTTGAGGGAGAACACTTCAGTTTGTGGAAAAATAGAATGCGGATTTTCATTCAATCAAATGACCCTAGTGCATGGAATGCAATAGAAAAGGTCCTTTGATTCCAACCAAAATTGTTGATAATGAAATGATTCCAAAAAAATGGGATGAAATGACAGACATAGAAAATAGGGTAGTTCAATACGATTTCAAAGCAAAGAATATGATAACCTCTGCATTATTGTCTGATGAATATTTTAGGACTGTTAGGTGCAAGAGTGCTAAGGAGATGTGAGAAATGCTAGAAATTACTCATGAAGGAATAAATGAAGTTAGAAGATCAAGGAAACATGCCTTGATCCATGAGTATGAGATGTTCAAGATGAACACAACTAAAAACATCTCTCAACGCCAAACCAGATTCACACACATCTTTAATCATCTTCTTGGTCTTGGAAAAACATTTGATGCTGAGGAACTAAACATCATGATCTTGAAATACTTAACAAGACCATGGCAACCAAAGGTGATAGTAATCAAGGAATCTAAAGATCTATCAAAGATATCTATGGCTGCACTATTTGGTAAGTTACTTGAGTATGAGTTAGAAATGTCTCAACTAACACATGCAGAAAATGCATTCAAAAAACAGAAGAGTATTGCCTTGAAAGCTGCATCCTCAAATGTTGAGAAAGATGATGACTCAAGTGGAGATGAAGGTGATGAGAATCTAAACCTAATAGTCAAAAGATATAGCAAATTCATGAAGAAAAACAAGAATAGAAAGTTCACCAAGTTCAACAAAAAAGTGACAACAACAACAACAACACCAACTACAACTACTTTGAATGTGGTAAGCAATGCCACATCAAATCTGAATGTCCTATATATTTGAAAAAGCAGTTAGGTGAAAAGAAAGCAAAGAAAGATGGGAAATCAAATAAAGCCTACATTGCATGGGAAGAAGATGCTTCAACAACTTCTGAATCATCAAGTGAAAATGAAGAAGAAAATGTCTGCCTAACTTCAACAATTGATGAAGATGACTCATGTGTTGAATCAGAAGTAAATCCTGAACTTGTTGATGTTTTCTATGAAATGCATGAGAAGGATCAAAAACTTGCAATTTCCAACAATAAGCTAAAAGGTAACCTTAGATGGCATACCACTAAACTTGCTTCAATGCAAGCTGAACTTTGTAACTTGAAAGAAAAGAATGAGAAACTTATTTCAAGCTACAAAGCAAATGGGTGTGTGTGTGTGTATTTCTTCCTCATCAAAAGTAAATGAAAACAAAGCTTTGCAAAAAGAGTTTGATGAATTCAAAATGTGCCAACTTGAAAAACGCATGACTTTACAAACTGAAAACTCATACTTGGTAGATCTCCTAAAAAAGCTTTATCGAGAAAAATGTAGTTTGAATCAAATGTTAAATGTGCAAAAGTATGTTGGAGATACATCTGGATTGGGTTACAAACATCAAACAAAACCTTTTAAAAACACTAATTTTGTACCTCCAAAACAGATGAATAGAAAAAGGCTTTAAAAAATAAAGCATACTAAAAAGGCTCATTTTGAAAGAAGATCAAAATCTGTTATGTGTCATTATTGCATGAAGGAAGGTCACACATCTCATAAGTGTTATTCTAGAAGGCTCTATGTGCCTAATGGAGACTGCATATGGGTTCCTAAGAAAATAGAAAATAGCTAACCCTTATGGACCCAACCTTAATTGGGTACCTTTCTTTACTACTTGATTTGATTGTTACAGGTGTGTCTTAGAGCTAAAGCATCATTATGGTACTTAGACAGTGGATGCTCTAGACACATGACTGGTGACAAGTCCATGCTTACAAATCTGACTTTAAAGGATGAAGGATTTGTCACCTGTGGAGACAACAATAAAGGAAAAATAATAGGAGAAGGCAATATTGGTGACAACTTTAAAACCAAAATCAGAAATGTATTTTCTGTGGAAGGCCTAAAGCATAATCTTCTGAGTATAAGTCAGTTGTGTGATAAAGGATTAAAGGTATCCCTTAATAATAATTGTTGCTTAATATATGATGGCCAATCTGGTGAGGTTATTCATGTAGGAAAAGGAAAGGGAAACATCTACTTGCTTGCTATAGAACATGCATTCATTTATAATATAAACTACCTAGTAAGTAAGATTGATGAATCATGGTTGTGGCACAGAAGAGCTAGTCACATTAACATGCATCACATGAACAAGCTCATTAGAAAAGATTTAGTTATTGGTTTACCTAAACTTAAGTTTGAAAAGGACAAACTTTGTGATGCTTGTCAAAAGGGAAAACAAACAAAGATATCTTTTCAAAACAAAAACTTTGTTTCCACCTCAAGACCTCTTGAATTGTTTCACATGGATTTGTTTGGTCCTTCAAGAACTATGAGCTTAGGTGGCAATTACTATGGGCTTGTAATAGTTTATGACTACTCAAGATTCACATGGACTTTATTTCTGAAATCCAAGAGTGATGCTTTTAATGCCTTCAGAAAATTAGCAAAGCTTGTTCAAAATGAAAAAGGTTGCAAAATTATCTCAATAAGTAATCATGGTGGTAAATTCCAAAATGAGCATTTTGAAAAATTCTGTGAAGAAAATGGAATTAACCACAATTTTCAGCTCCAAGAACACCTCAACAAAATGGTGTTGTGGAGGGGAAGAATAGATCTCTTGAAAAAGGAGCAAGAACTCTTCTTAATGAGACAAATTTGCCAAAACATTTTTGGGCTGATGCAGTAAACACTGTTTGCTACGTGCTAAATAGATTACTCATAAGGCCCATCTTAAACAAAACTCCTTATGAACTATACAAAGGTAGAAAACCAAACATTTCACACCTTAGAGCTTTTGCTTGTAAATGTTTTGTTTTAAACAATGGAAATGAGTCTCTTTGCAAATTTGATCCAAAGGCTGATGAAGCTATCTTCCTTGGATATTCATTACAAAGTAAAGCATATAGAGTATTCAATAAAAGAACCTTATGTATGGAAGAATCTGTACATGTTATTTGTGATGAATCTAACTCCTCAAAAAAGGAAAAGAGTTATGATAATGATACAGGACCAATGGAATATTATGTCAAAATCAATGAATCAAATGAGAAGAAAAATGATGAATCAAATGAAGAGATTGATCCTTCAACACCTACTCAAAGGCCTAAGGACTGGAGAACAATAAGAGATCTCTCCCTAGACAACATCATTGGTGAAGTATCTAAGGGAGTATCTACTAGATTATCATTTAGAAACCTATGTTGTGATATGGTCTTTGTCTCTCAAATTGAACCTAAGAATATTGATCAAGCATTACTTGATGAACATTGGATGCTTGCTATGCTTGATGAACTTAATCAGTTCAAGAGAAATGAAGTATGGGAACTAGTTCCTAGACCTCATTCTCATAAGCCAATAGACACCAAGTGGGTTTTCAGGAACAAAGTTGATGAAAGTGGCATCATAGTTAGAAATAAAGCTAGATTGGTTGCAAAGGGTTACAACCAAGAGGAAGGCATTGACTATGAAGAAACCTATGCTCCAGTAGCAAGGTTGGAAGCCATTAGATTGCTGCTTGCATTTACATGTTTAATGGATTTCAAATTATTTCAAATGGATGTAAAGAGTGCCTTTCTTAATGTTTACAAAGAGGAGGAAATCTATATTGATCAACCTCCTGGTTTTGTTGATTTTAAACATCCAAATCATGTTTTCAAACTAAAGAAAGCTCTTTGTGGCTTAAAGCAAGCTCCTAGGTCTTGTATGAAAGATTGAGCAACTTTCTACTTAGTCAATCCTTCATAAGAGAACAAGTGGATAAAACATTGTTCATCAAAAAATCTGCCAATGACATATTACTTGTTCAAATATATGTTGATGATATTATTTTTGGTTCAACTAACAATTCCTTTATGCTAGGAATTCTCAATCTCTATGTAGAATGAATTTGAAATGTCAATGATGGGAGAACTAACATTCTTCCTTGGACTTCTAGTGAAACAAATGAAGAATGAGACATTTCTTAGTCAGACAAAGTATTGCAATGAAGTGATCAAGAAATTTGACATGGAGAAAAGCAAGGATGCTGCAACTCCTATGGCAACCACAACTTACCTTGATTCAGATGAAAAAGGCAAGAAGGTTGATGAGTCAAAATACAGAGGAATGATTGGATCACTATTGTATGGAGAGAAACCACATGATATTTGCAGTGCTTAGTTCTATCCAGTCCAGGTCTGGGAGGAGGTATGGGGGGTAACTTTATGGGTAAATCTACATTGAAGGCTTCTTCGAGAATGGTGGCTCGATTTGTTGTCAAGGGTGTATAACGCTCATACCTTGGTCCTCTCGGAAGAGGCTGACATTTTTCTGGTTTGTGCCGCTTGTCTGACTTGTGAGTCGATCTTTTTGATAAATTATCCTTTCTCATTCTTTTTTCTAGTCTATCAAACTTAATTTTTTAACCTTGACATTTCTTCCATCTGGATGTAACCTTTGGCTCGTTCATGTAACTCGTCCATGATGTTGGGAGGTTTTTTGCATAGATTATCAACAAACTTGGCAGGGCGAGCAACATGGAGTGTAATGCCACCTCAAGATTAATATTCTTAATTTGGACAAAGATTCAACCTAACCTGTCCATAAATTTGCACGCCTGCTTGGTGTAAACTAGCTAAGGTTGTAGATGTCAGGTGGTGTGACCGGTTGGTCACATACTAAGAACTAAAGCATTCAACAATCGGGGAGGGATTCCTCCATACCACGTCAATGTCTCCTTCTTAAGGGACGTAGAGAAGACTTGACATAGGATCACGTCGTCATTGGTCTAAAGGTTAGCCTAGGTGAGGAATGCATCTAGGTGTTCATCTGGGTCAGTGGTGTCGTCATAGTGCTCCAGGTTGAGCGATTTCCAACCTAAGGGTAGGTCGACCTCCATGATTTGATCGAAAAAAGGATTTTATTGAGTCATCCCTCCTTCATGGCAATGTGCATGTGAGGTGGTGTTATCATCCAAGATATTGTCATTTTGACAAGGAACGAGGATGCGATTCTCCTTGGGTACACTCGTTGATTGTGTGAAAAGAGTGCATGTCCCCTTGGGGGCGTCTTACACAAGCCTCCAACACATCATGGTTGGCCTTCAATTTTGAGTTCCTCCTCATAGTGGCGTTTCATCTCTACGATGCACGCTTGAAGTTGATGGAGAGCATCATTGTTTGTCATGGTCATTAGAGGAGGATTGGAATTTTTTGGGAGTGGCTCTCACCTAAGGCCAAAGTGTGTGACAAACATGAATGTGGGTGGCTGCTGGGTAAGTTTTATCACGGCCCACGGTGGATGCCAAATGTATTTACCGAAATCTATAGCAGATTGATGTTAGGTAGATCGTTGTAATGATGGGCTCCATGATCTCCTGCATAGGATTTGCAAGTGTCCTCTACTAGAGGAACGAGAGCGGGGTACCTACAAAAGGGACTCCGATGCTCAATTAAGTATATGAGTGAGCTGAGAATGAATACAAAGTGTGGGTAGAACTTGATTATTTATAACATTGGACGAGAGCCTTGGGTCCTTGATTGTTGGGGTTGTTATAACAGCATAACAACTCTATAAATAATTTTTAGCCACTTGATAAGCGATTACCTGTAATTTGATAAGAGGATAATAACATTATCATTAAAATTCAAATATATCAACAACTTATCGGCCCAACAGCCCTACTACTGAGCGAGTGCTCTGGTACTAGGCCGGACAAGGAGGACTAGCGTGTATGTTTTAACACCACGTCACTTGCTACGTCAATAAGAGGACCCCAAATAGTACACTAATTTTATATTATTGTAAATAATTTCTTGAATTTTCACACTTTTACAAATGTTTTCTTTAGGAATAATGTAGGATTTCTTAATAGGAAAGCATTTATTATATAAAAAATAACATAATTCATATTTATGTGGAAATTGAATCATTCAAGCAATAAAACATCTAAGTTTTGTACTATTTTTTTAAATAACCTAAATAAAACGATCTATGGTAAAAAATCATTTTATATATAAAAAACTATACACTAACCAATTTTTTATAGACAAAACAAGATTATTGTATTTCATTGATAATAAGAGGAAATATACAATTTGGAATATGATCAAAATGATTGATGTCGATAAGCCTTAGCAAGTGAATGGGCTACTTGGTTTGTTTGCCTCCTTAAAAAACTCACCAATGAGTTAGGAATGACATTCACCAAAGCTCTACTACTAGCAAAAATAATGTGAAAACCCAGAAGAACCTCTTTGGTTAGAACATATGTTGTCAAATAGCAATTTACAGTCTAATTCAAAGACTACATTTGAAGCATTCATTTTGGTTACCCGATGTAAAATTCGATAGAAGGCCATAGCTTCAACCTCCATTGGTTGAGGTAGTCCCAACATGAAAATTGTCTTTGCTTTTACAAAATGGCCTTGATTGTTTCTAATGTAGATATCAATCCCGTAATGTTGTTGACTATCAAATAAATGCATCTATATTAAATTTGAGGGATCCTTGTTATGGTTTTGTACATGGACAAGGAGTTGATTGTTGAAGTGAAGATAGAGGTCTAGGTTGATGCCATGCATAAAGCCATTCTCCAAGAAATTGCTTGGTCTGTGAATAAGAAACATCAAGATTTGTGTCTAAGTCTTCTTGTAACTTTTTGTTTCTTCTACTCCAAATGCACCAAAGTGTCATGGAAAACTTCTGCAAAGAATGGGATTGAAGCTTTTGTAGCAAATGGAATATGAGCTTTGTGGAAAATTCAAATTTCTCGATATCTTCTTCAATTAATGTCCAAATACCATCAGCTACGCAGATTTGCTTTACTTGCTTGCAGCCAAAGAAAATATGGAATTTGTTCTCAAAGTTCCCATCACAATAACAACATGTGCTCAGGAAATTCACTCTTTTTTATTGTAGTTTGAGCTGAGTGGGGAGACAATTTCTTAGGATGCACTAGATGAGATGTTTTACCTTGGGTGAGACGTGAAAATTCCAATTGCCAGGCATCTTCAATTGTCTGTTACATATCAAATGCTCCATGAGATAGTGATAGGTAGATTTGACGTTATATTCACCATTGACAGAAACTTGATGCATAAAATATGTTAAGCTCACACAAGGGCAAGTGTACCTACACAATAGTAATAATGGACTCAAAAGTTCGGATATCGAACCCAAAAGACCAATTGTTTTTCCAATTAGTCAAGTTTATTAAACTAACAATAGAGGTGATTAAAAAGAGGATTTAAATATTTGTATGATTTTGGTTTTTATAAGAAAGAAAATAAATGAATATAAAGAGAGGTTTTGAGTTATAATAAGAGTGACTATGGGTTATGACTTACTAGTACCTATTTTCCCTAATCCTAGTCCTAATGATATTTTTTCCCTAGTCAATTGCCAATTCCGAAAATCAATAAAGTCTATGATCAAGGTTAGAAGATGCTTTTTGCCTTAAATCAATACCTCGATGATCATGGATCTATCAATTTAAGTCAAAAGATAAAATCAATTCTAGGGATGATTAATTAGAGATTAACTAATCTATCGGAGATTACCCAAACAGTTTGATCATACAATTTGGTGCAAAACATTCTCTACCTAGATCTACCAATTACATGCACATGATCACTACTATGCAATCAATTGAGTATTAGAATGGTTGGTTCCAAATAGACATTAAAATAAGGAAGATAATTAATTAACATAAAACAATGAGGAATTCTGTTAAGAACAGAGAGAGGAATACATTTAGACAATTACATCATAACCCTCTGACTAAGGGAACTAGCCACTTATGATTAGAGCAAAACAAGAAATCATATAAAAAGTAAACATAGAAATACCAATAGGCAAGAACAATGATCATTATCCATCCTAGCAGTATTGTCCATGCTCTTCAGCTCTCAAAAACCCTCAAGATTCTCTCAAATCAATAAAAAGATAAGAATAAAACTAAGATTGTTTTTACTAAGACAAAGACATTTGGATATAGCTTCCTAAAGATAACTGCATGAAAAGGCGCACTATAGTCATGCTGAATACACCACGGTTGTGATTGAAAGTAACGTTGAAGCCTTAGGCCATTATGGATTGACTATGGCCCTCTTGATTGACCAAGATCCTCATGAATTGACCATGGCACGGTCCTCAATTGAGTGATCAAGTGCAGAGTCTTTAAATTTTCATAAAATATTGCAATTTCAAACTTTTTCACTCAATTGAGTGATTGTACTTCTACAATACAAAACTAGTGTTCAAATGTGAGTTCTACCAAGAAAATGGATGCAAAATAGCACTCAAAAAGTGGTTTATCAACTATCAAACATGGCTGCGTCTATATTAAATTTAAGGGATCCTTGTTATGGTTTTGTCCATGGACAAGGTGATGTATGGCTGCACCCACAACCATTAAATTTTCCCAAATCTTCCTTGCATTGAAACCCAAACTTCAAGCTTTTCTAAAGAACAAAAACTACATCACTTTCACGTGGGAACCTTGGCTGTTTAGGAGTTTTTAATTTCAGCAATGGAAGGTGGAAGAAGGTAAGGGATGAAGGTGGATGGCACCATGGAAAAGCTTTCCAATAAGCCTAGGAAGAATCGCCACAATAGCTTGAAGCCATTGATAACAAACAATAGGTTCTTGCACAAGAACAAAGAGAAAACTTCTCTCACAAATTTCTGATTTGCATTCAAAATGATCAAAAGGTTTCTACAAACAGTTTTGGAAGCCTTATATACACAAAATTGTTGATCCTAAATGCACATGAAACCCACATTAAATGTAGTGCAAATTAAGAAGCTAAATGAGCTTGTAATGCAAACTTCCCTAAGCTCATTTTGGCTGTCCTAATTCATGTAAGGTGCAGTATATTAAGGCTTAAGGTGCAGCTTTTCAGCCTTTAAGTGCAGCCAACACTTCACACACAAGTGCACTTACAAAGCTTTACACTAATGCACTAAAAGCCTTTTTATTACAACTAATTTTGCCACTAACAAATGCTGGAATTTATTGAATTAAATTCAACTTTAGAATACAAAATCCAGCCCTTGTTGTCCTTGAGTTGGTGTGCCTCTTCATGCTTGTCCAAGTTAGCTAGGATGTGGTCCTCAAGTGTTTGAGTCCTAGCTCTTGTCATTGGTCCTTTAAAGCTCACCAAAGGAAGTGCTTCAAGCTCTCCTAGACCTTTAGCTTGCAATGGACCTCCATCACAAGGAGTTGATTGTTGAAGTGAAGATGAAGGTCTAGGTTGATGTCGTGTATGAAGCCATTCTCCAAGAAATTGCATGGTCTGCGAATAAAAAACATTAAGATTTGTGTCTAGGTCTTCCTATAGCTTTTTGTTGCTTCACCTCCAAATGCACCAAAGTGTCATGGAAAACTTCTGCAAAGAATGGGATTAAAGCTTTTGCAGTAGATGGAATATGAGCTTTGTGGAAAATTCAAATTTCTCGATATCTTCTTCATTTAATGTCCAAGACCAACTATGCAGATTTGCTTTACTTGCTTGCAGCCAAAAAAAATATGGAATTCGTTCTCAAAGTTTCCATCACAATAACAACATGTGCTAGGCATCTTCAATTGCTCGTTATGTAATGACCTGCCTCGTCGCTATGATATCACAACTCTAAATATGTAATTTCAATTTTAAATGAAAACTCCATTAATTTTGATTATGAAAATGAGGGTAATTTTTTTGCGATAATACACTCACCAGACAACGCACAAATACGTAAATATATATATATATATATATATGTATGTATGTATGTATATATATTGACATGTGAATGATATATAGTGGTCATACACACACACACACGCAAGCACACACATATATATTTATGTGTTATTTGGTGAATGTATGTCAGCAAAAAATTGTCACCATTTTCATAATCAAATTAATAGAATTTTTTCCTTAAGATTGAAATTTTGTGTTTTAGAGTAGTGACATCATAGCGATGAGGCATGTTGTTACAACTTATACTCAAATGATTTAATTAAATGAAATACCCTCTCCTTTCAGTCTTTATTATTTTCTTTGTGCATATATCACGAATCTCCAAAGGTTCGTCAAATCTAAGGCTCGCCCTTAGTATGTCTCGCCAAACCCAAGACAAATGCGTCCCTTGTTGAATCTCAAAAGACTCGTCAAACACAATGTCCGCCCCTTGGTGAGTCTAGCCAAACTCAGGACGAATGTGTCCCTAGTCGAATCTCCAAAGGCTCATCAAACCCAAGATCCACTCTTCATGAGTCTCGCCAAACTAGGACGAACACGTCTCTGGTCGAATCTCTAAAGAATCGTCAAATCCTTAGTCCACCCTTGGTCAGTCTAGCCAAACCCAGGACGAATGCGTCCTTGGTTGAATCTCCATAGGCTCGTCAAACCCAAGGTTTGCCATTGGTGAGTCTCACCAAACCCAGGACGAACACGTCCTTAGTCAAATCTTCAAAGGTTCGTCAAACCCAAGGTCCACCCTTGGTGAGTCTCACAAAACCCAGGACGGATGCGCCCTTGGTTGAAACTCCATAGGCTTGATAAACCCAAGGTCCGCCCTTGGTGAGCCTATCTACCCCTAAGGTTTGTCTTTCACAAGCAATACTCTTAGTAAACCTAGAGTCAAGGTCCAAATTAACTAAACGTGTTACTCAAGTAAGTCCCCACGACTTTAGGTAAGAAGCTTCACAAAGAGAAAAAGGAGCAACACCAGGTTGATCCTAACCAAAGATGATTGGGCAAGACCTTCAACCAGGTTGAAATCAAACCTGAGATTGTCAGATATCATCTCGTTCTCTATTTAATACAAATTCGTCAAGTAACACAAAATCGCGCCAAACTCAAAGGACCACTCTCTTTATTCTACGACAACTATCAAAGGCTAAACATTGTATAAATACATGACAACAACATGCAAGTCCATGACACGACAAGTTACGACAACAATAAAAAAGGAAGTGTATTAGAGAAGAAAAATATTGTCAAAGTTACAAAGTCAGTGCGGCCATAAAACCATCAAACTAAAGAAAAATCAAAGGAAACATAACTTGAAGATTGGCTTCATCGTCGTCCTCCTCCCCGATAATAATCTCCTCACGACAAGCATTTGATCGTCCTTCACATCTTTAAACGGGTCAAAAATACCTAAGTCAAGACCCTTAGTGAGGAACTTGATCTGCCTGACGACCTTGAAGAATCCCTTCTCGTGCTGCTCCACGACCTCTTTTTTAAACATTAGAATTTACTCCTCTAGCTCCTTATCCGCCTCTTTCTCCTTTTTCACCTTGAGCTTGGAATCCTTTAGCTTTTTTTGGAGGTTGGACACAGTGAGCTCAGACTCTCTCAGCTAGGCTTGGAGATCAACAATCACCTTGGCGGATTCAGCCACTGTGGCTTTAAGTTCTTCCTTCTCCTTAGCAGCGCACTCCACCTTGCCCGCCAAATCATTATTTTCTTTCAATAAATCTTTGCAGGGTTTGAACACCTCATCACAGTCCAATTTGGTGCTCATTAACTTAGTGAAGACATCATCGACCTTGAACGATAACTGATAGTTGGGCCTGACAGCCTCGACAAGGGCATTAGTAGCATTGGCCACCTTGGGGTGCTCCACTTGCCCCACCATCCAAGCAGTGACTCTCCCTTTGCAAACCTCACCTTCTAAAGAAGTAATCTTATTTAGAGCCACCTTATGCCTTTGCCCATTTTCTTCCAATATAAACAATCTCCTTTGAAGAAAGACCTTCGCAACATCGGTTGAGTTTTGCACCCTAACTAATTGAATAGGATTTTGATCAAATGGGGAAATGAAGTCAGCAGCCACCCTCTGCTCAGGTCTAAAGCCCATACTCCAAAGCGAATTTGTGTCCTGAGAAGTATACATATGATCTAATAAAACACTTTGGCGCAAAAAGAAGGAAGGTATAGCTGAAGGCAAGATAGTAGGAGCCGAAGGCAACAAGGCAGAGGAAGAAGGAGGTAGGTTAGTCAAGATACTGTTGTTATCACACTGATACTTAGATACTTAGAAGTGGCGCTACAACAGAAGAAGGAGGAGCAAGGGGATTAGAAATAATCACCGTATCGGCAGTAGCTTAAACTGCTAAGGGGGCTGACGTAGCTGGCGCTATGGAAGAAAGAGCAGAAACTGCCTGAATAGGCAGAGATGGAAGAGTAGGGGGATGATAAACAATCATCGTAGCGATGATAGCTTGAACAACCAAGGGGCCAGAAGGTGGACCTTGACAGCTAGTAGGAGAAGGGCCACCTAAACTGGCCATCAACCTGGTAACCTGCTTCAGAGCTCGAAGGCTGAAAAGGACCTTCAAATTTTTGCACTGACCGGACCCCCTAGCCCTTCCATTACGCTTCCTCTTAGTCGCCACATAAGGAAGCACATCGGGCGTAACCTCAATAACTTCATCCTCAGCAATGTCGGAAGCTGGAGGAGGATCGACTCTATCTTCAGTCATACCTTCTTCCCTAGCAAAAGGCTTAAGAATGACGGGGGAGGATGAGGCATATCATCCCCAATAGGTCTAACCTACTTTACCAAGTGTCGTTATTCTAAATCGCCCATTATACCTACAAGGACAAACGAAAACATAAAAAAGGTCAAAAAAGACAGAGTCATACTAAACAAACACAAAAAAGGGAAAGGTAAGACACTTTACCATCCAAAACAATAAGGGGGTCGCTTGCCGAAGGTAGGGACAAGATGGCTCGTACATCATGTGAGGTTCGCAATCATTCCAAGATAGCCTTGTCTTCCCTCTCCTCCAAAGACATAAAACACTCATTGGAGGACTTGAACCTCGTGGGATCTGATTGCCATTAAAATTGGAACGAGGTTCCCTATTCCCATCATGTATCAATGGCAACCTGTCAACAATGACATTGTTTGCCTTGACCTTGAAGTAATGGTCCTTGAACTGCAAAACACATTCGAGTCAAACTCAAACGTCTTCTTGGACACGTTGTTCAGCGACACCCAAACAATCTTCCTAGTCAGTTTCATTTGAAAGAAGTAAAGGAACACGGGCACGCTAGGTATGATATTGAAGAATGGAGACAGGACCTCAAAGGCCCTCAACATCGTCCAGTTGTTGGGATGAAGTTGGGAAGAGGCCACGTTCAAGTGTCTCAATAGGCACATTGGAAAGTGTTCAGTGGATGAGTCAAGTTCAAGACCTCGAACATTCAGCAGTAGACATAGAAGAAGGGTTGACAGCCTGGAGTAGCATGAATGAACAGAAACTCGTCCTCCCTGCAAGCCAGAACAATCATCTTATGAGAGTCACCTGACTTGGCCAACTCAAGTTGGCTCCATAGAGCCCTGATGCCCACTAAGGACATGATTAAGGAGTGATACTTCAGAACATCATCCTTCACCCATTTGAAACCAACAATGAAGGATGGTGATGAGTGTGCTTTGTCAATACAGCGATGTCGGCTTCTAGGTGAAACCCTAACCTCACCACCGTCACTCCTTCCCGCAACTGCTGAAGGGTAAAAGGGAAGGATTGTCGTGATAGGGAAAGGTTCTTCTTCCAGAGGAACAATAAAGGGTGCCACTCCTTGATGGGGTTGGGAGTTGACCTCGCCGACATGACTCAGGTCCATCAACCTCTCAAAGGAAAAGGACCCACTATCAAAAGTCTCATGGCATACTTCCTCTGATGAGGAATCGCCTATGGGAACTACTTCTCGTTCCACCAAGGATTGTTGGATGGATCTCCCAGAGTCACTTCCACCCATACCTAATGTAGAGTCAGAAATAGAAGACATGGCAAAGAGAGGGAAATGTACTTTGAAGTGAAGGAGACAACCGGAAGAGGTAAGGAGTGCAGGGGAGAGACTCGATAATTTCTGGAGGCAACCGCCTGAAATCGCAACGAGCACAATAGCCGTAACAAGGAATTGCAGAGAAGAAAATGACTTCTCACATAGAACACCTAACTTTACCTGAAGGGATGAGAAACACGCTCACCCTAGACAATCTATCAGTTCTAACTTGGACAACGTTTGTCCAGGCTAGGGGGCTTGACAAGCCCGCAACCGTTAAATTTGTCAAGGTTACCACTCTCAACATTGGGCAAGCTCTTTCACCAACAAGTTGGACTCAAAGCTTGGGGGTTCATAATTGATGTGGCAAGTAACGTGGCTTTAAAACATACACGTTAGTCCTCCTCGTCAACCTTAATACCTGAGCATGGACACTACTCGCTCAATAGCTGGGTTGTTAGGACGATAAGTTATTGATATATTTGAATTTAGTGATAATGTTATTATCCTATTATCAAATTGCAGGTAACTGCTTATCAAGTGACTACAAATTATCTATAGAGTTGTTATGATGTTATAACAACCCCGACAATCCAGGACCTAAGGCTCTCGTCCAATGTTATAAATAACTAGGTTCTACCCACACTTTGCATTCATTCTCAACTCACTCACATATTTGAGTGTCAGAGTCCCTTTTACAAGTACCCTCTTCTCGTTCCTCTAGTGGAGCACACCTGCAAATCTTATGCAGGAGATTGAGGAGCCTATCCTAACGACAGTCTACCCTGACGTGAGTCTGCTCCAAGAATTTTTAACCCAAAATATTATTAGTTTCAAGAAAAACATTTACAACGTGTCTTATTAAAACATAATTTTAAAAAAATTATAGTAATTTCTAAATAATAATAATAATAATAATAATTTCAATTTAATTGTATCACTTCAATTATTCCCATTTTCAATAAAGCATTTATAATATTTAAAAAATTAAATATAAAATAACCTATATATATATATTAAGTAAATAAAATTTATATGTGAAATTACTAATTTAACCCAGATATTACTATTTTCAAATAGGTATTTATAATTTTTTTAAAATTTTAAATTTTCCATAAAAACATTTATAACAACTTTTAAATATCAAATTAATAAATTTAATTATTTAATCTCAATTATTCTCACTTTTGAGAAAGTATTTGCAGCATTTTATTTTTATAATTTAAGAAAAACAATTATAGTATTTTAAAAATAACTAAAATTAGATAATTTAAAATTATTAATTTAATTCCAACTATTTCTAGTTTGAAGAATATATTTTTAACAAGTTTTAAAATTCAAAATTATTTTAATAGTTTTTAAATAAATAATTTAATAATTTTGAAATTAATCATTCAATTATATTAATTTTTAGTATATTTTGAATTTTAAATTAAAATATTTATAAAAATTTCAACAACAAAAATATTTATATTTATTAAATATTTAATTAGTAATATAAAGCAATATAAATAGAAAAAATATAAAATTTAACAAATATTTTAAATATCAAAATCATATGGTTTGCAACTACATTAAATCCTTGGGGCCTTTGTTTTACGAAATCTTATCATATTCCCATAAATGTGAAGATGAAAATATAATAATTCTTATGTTTTTTATAAGTTTTGAAAAAAAAATTCTGGGTATTATTGATTTATGAGAATATTATAATTTTCCTTTTTACCATATTTTCCAACAACATTTCTATTCCCATGAGGAGGGTGGGAAAATATATTCACATGAAAATGTGAAAATTTATTGTCTAATACACATGAATTTTTTTTCATTTAAATCATTTTAAATTATAAAAATTAGTCCCAAGAATATTAAAATGTAACCAGACATTTTTTTTTGTTTGTTTAAAATACCCTAAAATGATATTTCCGGGAATAACATCCCTAGGAGTGTTAAAAGACTCCCTGAAATAAATGTCCCTTAGAGTTAGAGCTTTGCTATCCATAATGATTTTACCTAACTCAAACATGATTGCATCCATTAGACAATACATGTGGTTTACACACAAAAAAATGTCATAAATTATAAATAACTCAAAATATAAAAATATTATTAATTATAAATTATAAACTATTATTATATACTATAATTATAAATTATTATAAAGTATTTAAAATAAATCATAAATTTGGAAATTTATTTGTCTTAGGTAATTATTTAAAATTTTATAATTATGGTTTAAATTTTAACAATTTAATGTTAAATATTTGTAATTTTTAATAAAATTTAAATAATATTAAAAATTTTCAAAAGGTATCAGGACACTAGTAGCATATTAGTTAAGCTAAACTATATTTAGCTTACCTTTTAGATTCAATTTAGTTTTTTATCTTTCAAAAATTCAATATGATTTATTTTCTTTTAAATTGGTTTAATTTGATAATTTCATCAACATTGATAAATTAAATACATAAAGTTCATATTAAAAATGAATTTTCTTTATTAAAAAGCAAACACAAAATTCTTTAATTTATCAAGGTTTAAAAAAGTGTCAAAAACTAAAAAATTATTGTTTTATTAAAGACTCAATGCAAAATATAAATTTAATAAAAAGTAAATCAAGAATTGAATATTATTAGGGATTAAAAATATATTTAATCCTAAATTGTATTTCGATGATTAATATAATATTAAATTAAAAAGTTTGGGAGATAATTTATCATTTAAATTATCTATATGACTAATTTATCATGCTGTTATATATTGAAGAGCTAAGTTTAGATATTTCATTATTGAAAGATTATTTTGTCACCCTCACTTTAGGGACATATTTTAAAAAATAGAGAAGCGTGTATGATAAACGGAGCCCGATCCGATCCGTTATATATATTGCCACTTGGTGCCTGCTGCGGTGGATAGCACCCAAATCCATACCCAACGGAAAATTAGGATTTGGATTTTGCTCTAAACCACAATCTCTGCTTCTTTTTCGTTCTTCTTACTTGTTCCTTCAGCTTGGATTTTTGGCGTAACGAGGAAGGGTTGTTGTTGAGAAACCCTAGCCTAAACCTAAACCATGGCGCATAGGTTGTTGAGAGACCACGAGGCCGACGGCTGGGAGCGCTCAGATTTCCCCATCATCTGCGAATCCTGCCTCGGTGACAGCCCCTACGTTCGAATGGTTCATTTCCAATCCATCTTCTTCCATCATTAGTTTTTTTTTTTTAATTATTTGAATGATTGTGTTTTGTTTTCGTGAGATTGAATGGGTTATTGATTGTTGTTGTATTGTACGGTTATGAATTGCGTGGTAGATGATTGTATGATTATGAATCACTTTGCCTATTTACAATAATAATGTTTGTTGGGTGTTGGTTGGGGAATTGAATGTTGAAGGAACAATTGAGTTTATAAGGTTTTGGTGTATTGAACTTCGTCATATGAGCAGCTATTTAGTATTAAACAGTGAATTTGTGCAATTTGTTAACCTGAGGATGATAATTTTCTAGATGCAAGTCTTAAGTTTATAATTTTTTTTTTGTTATCGAGTCAGGGCAAGGTTTTTTTTTTTCAATTATGTGAATTGTGAACTTGGAATCTGGAAGTGTTTTACTTGTGGCTTTATTCTCAAGCTTTATGAACGAAAGAGAGATTTATGTTTTATTTTTTGCTTTCAGTTTCACTTGAATTTGAGATTCTAGGAAATAAAAGTCCCGTGGTCCTTTCATTGTTTGGTAATTTTAATCTAACTAATTATTTCATTTTTTTTTTATCTTGGTAGTGTGGATTCTATGGAACATTAAGTTTGTCAATCACAGAGTAGTTTGAAACTATCATTGTATGATCCTGGTGATTTCCTGGTGTACTATGAAAAACTATGGTGTTGTGGGAGTCCATGAATGTGCATAGTTATTAATTTTCAGATTTCAGCACGTTTCATTAATGAGATTCTGGGAATCCAATTGGTTGTTTAATTTCTTTTTGTTACGTTTATCTTTGGGTGCAGACAAAAGCAGAGTATGACAAGGAGTGCAAGATTTGTACACGGCCATTCACTGTTTTTAGATGGAGACCTGGTCGAGATGCAAGATATAAGAAAACTGAGATCTGTCAGACATGTAGTAAGTTGAAAAATGTCTGTCAAGTATGCCTTCTGGATCTTGAATATGGACTACCAGTTCAAGTTCGAGACTCGGCTCTTAGTATTGATTCCAATGATGCCATTCCAAAGAGTGATGTTAATAGGGAATATTTTGCTGAAGAGCATGACTGTAGGGTATGTTTTCCTTACGATAAGTCGTATTTATACTTATAGTTGTGAACCTAATTAATGATTGGAAAATAGTGGTGTTTTTCCATTGTAATTGTTTCAACAATCAAGATGCTAATCATTTGCTCCTTGTTTTGGATGACAAATGAGCAGCTCCTGATAACTTAGCTTGATCCTTGAACTTTCTCATAATTTGGGTGTGCTCATCTGCATACTGCACAAACCTATTAGTTGCCTCGTTTTATCTGATTGGCTACACTTGTGTTTATGTTCAAACCCTGACGTTCTTTAATACTCTGATTTGGTTTACTTCAATTCAGTTCCAGTTTTGCATAGTTTCCACCTGAAGCTATCTACCTTATCTGGTCCTTGTCCGGATCTTTCTAAAAGAAAAAACTTCATAGTAATGATGAGTTTTATTTCAATCCGTAAGTAGTTGTGATTGAATTGTTATTTTTTTACCTGCTTGGTTTTTGTAATATTTGGGATTTTTTTTTAATTACATGCAGAATTCCTCAACCATGGAACTATTGTTTTAACATTCTCATTTGACAACAGCTATTAAATTTCAAATTTTCTTTATCATTTTTTTTAATAAAAATTGTTCTATTTTGACTCAGTTCTCTTTGGTCATTACTTGATTGAGATCTTTTTACTAAGAATAAAAATTTGGTGCAGGCTAGATCTGGTATAGATTATGAATCCTCTTATGGTAAAGTACGCCCAAATGATACTATCCTGAAGCTTCAAAGGACAACTCCATATTACAAAAGAAATCGAGCACATATTTGCAGTTTCTACATAAGGGGTGAATGTACCAGAGGAGCTGAGTGCCCTTATAGACATGAGATGCCAGTAACTGGGGAATTGTCTCAACAAAATATTAAAGATCGTTATTATGGGTATGTATTGTTCAAACTGACTTCCTTAGTTATGACTTATTTGATCTCTCTTTCAGTTATTCTTTTTATCCAAATTTAGTATTTCTATGTATTGTTTCATTGGCAATGGGAAGCAACTCAAGATTTTTCATTTCCTTGATGGATATAGTTGTTAGGTTATTAGGCATTTACTTGGTTCTTTTGTATCCCGTGTGATGACCTGCTGTGTAGCTAAGAAGATAACAAGCTTGGAGTCGTCCCCCCCCAACAGCAATAGTTCTGCTTGTAGGAGCTTTATTTTAAACAACAATAATCAAGCCTTATTCCACCAAGTGGAGTCAAAACCACTATTTTACATTTACATTTGAGGATCCAAAGTGGGGAAATTGTATTGATTACTAAGTTACTAACGGCGTTTTTATACTGGCAATTTTTGGGTGTCTTTGTTTCCTTCTGTATGTAGCTAAAGTCATGTGTCTTTAATTGGTTGTTCTTAGTGAAATGGAAGGGCTAATCTTGCTTTCATGGTCCTTAGCCTGTAATTTTTCAGACTCTTATGAACATTTTGTTTGTACTTTTGCTACTTGTCAATATGTATAGTAAGAGATTTATTGACATGGATGAAAGAAGATTCATATATTACCTTTAATTCTCCATAGTAGCCAAAAATGATGTGGCGCACAGATAGTCAATAGCTATCAAACATCTTATTGTGAGGATAACCTTTGGGTTTATATTTTTAGTCCATCATGGGTAATTGGGTATAATGATCATTCTATTTCAATCTCGTTAACCTATGCTCTACTTATTCTTATTCTTCTCTGCATGATTTTTAATTGGTAATGTTTATGTATTGTTGCATGCTTTTGACATTGTTAACTTGCTGCTCATGCTTCAAAATGTTCAGGGTGAATGATCCAGTGGCTTTGAAGCTACTTGGCAAGGCAGGAGAGATGTCCACTCTGGAGGCTCCTGAGGATGAGAGCATTAAAACTCTTTATGTTGGTGGACTTGATGCTAGGGTCACTGAGCAGGATTTGCGGGATCACTTCTATGCCCATGGAGAAATTGAATCCATCAAAATGGTTCTCCAACGGGCTTGTGCTTTTGTAACATATACAACCAGAGAAGGTGCAGAAAAGGCAGCAGAAGAACTCTCCAACAAACTGGTTATTAAGGGCCTAAGGCTAAAGCTGATGTGGGGCAGGCCTCAGACATCGAAACCCGAGTCTGACGGTTCTGATCAAGTAAGGCAGCAGGCATCTGTAGCTCATAGTGGATTGTTGCCTCGGGCAGTTATATCACAGCAGCAAAACCAGGACCAAACCCAAGGAATGCTTTACCATAACAATCCACCACCTCCTCCGCAGGAAAGAAGCTACTACCCATCAATGGATCCTCAAAGAATGGGTACTATTGTTTCATCCCAAGATGGTCCTCCTGGTGGACCTTCTGGGTCGGAGGAGAACAAGCCCGGTTTGGAGAAGCAGCAAATGCAACATTATGCCCATCCAATGATGCCTCCTCCACCTGGCCAATATCATCAGTATTATCCACCATATGGTTATATGCCACCACCTCCCCCTTATCATCAATACCCACCACCTCCATACAATGCTGCAGCGGCTCCATCCCAGCCACCAGCTGCAAATAATCCTTATCCACATTCTATACAGCCAGGTTCTTCATAATCAGGATCTTCGCAGGGTGCTTCTGCCCCAGCTGAAACGGGAACATCAACATCAGGGTCACAGCAGCAATAAGATTGCCCATGTACTGATGTTTCTAGTTATGTTTAATTAGTGTTCAAAGTTTTTCCTTAAACTGACCGTGCTGACAGGGAAGATATTTTCACTCAAGCTGTCTATTTACTATCTCTGCTAGCTCAATGTTGATCGCCTTGTGGCTTGAACAAGTTATTTTATGATTTGATTTTGTGCTTTTGTAACTCTTGGCTTCCTGGTTAGATCATAGTGATGCTCAGCTTTAGTATATTACTTTGCATTGAATTCTAATGTTACAACTTGTGCTTTGGTATATAGCATTTGGTAAAGATGTTCAATTAATTTTATATACCATCAAATAATTCGTGAAGAATGTAGATAGATTGCTTCTTTTGTGGGCAAGCTTCAATTGGTTCTTCATTGCCTGTAACATTAGTTGTTTTTTCAAGAAGTGGGATCGACACCCAATAAAATATTAGTATCTTTTTCATATTTTTTGTTTTGGTTACAGCACGTTGGTGTGGGCATTCTTAATCTTAATCATGAAGTAATATATGAATGATTAAGATAATGAATACCATTCACTCCTAAACTCCGGATTTGCTTCTTAGTTTACAAAACTTCACATTCATCTTTCTGTCTTTCCACTGTTATAATAAGATTTTGTAGGATCAGAACTGACTGGCTTTTCTAAACTATGAAAAATGGAATTAATTTTTAGCCTACATGAGGAAATATGCTTGTGTAGATTCAGCCTGTGAATGCGTGTTTCTTCAATTAAATTAGTCCTCGTCTTGGAATAATTTAAACATATTTATAAAATTAGTTTAACGACTAAATGTGTATTCAAGAATGACTCTGTAATTTTCATTTGAAAGACAAACATTTCTTGTGGCTTATTTTCAAAAAAGCTAACATGACTAATAGTGTGTATGTATATATTTACTCTTCTAAGCTGCTTACAACTAACCATTGCTTTGTATGGCCTAAAACGAAACTAAACCATAACCATTCTTCCATGCGCTAGAAGTGAAGATTTGTACAATAAAATATGCATACACATGTACATTCGGCTTAGTTCATGTAAATCCCATGGCAAGAGACAAAAGAACACCTTGAATCTCACTTCCCTATTCGTCGTTACCTATAAGCAGTAACACTTAATGGCAACATAAAAGCTTAGTATAGACAAAAAGAACAAAAACATTTAGCTAGAGCTCTCGGAATCCAAGAAAATTTTACCTAATAATCATGTATATAAGAAAATTAGCATCAGCCCAAATGCATGAATTACTAGCAAATGGCTCAAAATCATGTAATTGTTGCATTGGGTTTGGTGGTGTGTGCTTGGACATGGATCCAAGGTGCACATGGTGAGTACTTGATTGGGGTTGGGAGTTATGACATGACTGGTCCAGCTGCTGATGTGAACATGATGGGTTATGCCAACCCTTTACAGAACACTGCTGGTATTCATTTCCGGCTAAGAGCTAGAACTTTCATTGTGGCTGAGAGCCTTCAAGGCCCTAGGTTTGTTTTTGTCAACCTTGATGCTGGAATGGCATCCCAGCTTCTTACTATAAAGATGCTTGAAAGACTTTATTCAAGGTACAACAAATTTTGGACTCTCTTGGTACAACTTGTTAAGCAATTCACTTGATTAGTTGCATGATTGTAACACTCAACTGAGTATACGTGCAAACTAAACATATCAAGAAGAGAGATGCAAGTAACATATTTTCTGACGTACTCTTATGAACATATTAATCTTTACTATTGATTGAAAATCACAAATTTTAATGAATATCACTTCTCATTTAATGATTTTCTCTCTCCTCCATTAAAATCTCTCCCCTCTCTTCTCCTTTGAACCAAACAATTCATTAATGAAGGAGAGGAGAGGAGAAGGATTTTGATTAAATAGTCAAAAAAGTTTTCTAATTAGTAGGGATGAAAATAGGTAGATATATCACCTAATCGGTGGCACAGACCGATTATAATTCCAATGACCAAGTTAAAAATGACATCAAACCCCCTAAAACTAATGGAAACCGAAACAAAAAGATGATTTATTTTATTAAACAAAAAAAAATAACATGGCTTTTGTTTCATGGTTAACCTTTGTGAATGTTTGGAAATTTGTATACTGGAGAAAATGTAGCAATCAGTGGGACTCATACACATGCAGGTCCTGGTGGTTACCTGCAATATGTGGTTTACTCTGTGACTTCTCTGGGTTTTGTGAAACAATCCTTTGATGCCATTGCCAATGCAATAGAACAAAGCATTATTCAAGCTCACAACAACCTCCAGCCTGGTTCCATTTTTATGAATACAGGTAATATGTCTGTGTCTCCATGCTATATGAACTCAACGTCTTACCTAGGATAGCTTTGGCACTTGGTTTTTTGCCATTGATAACTTAATTAGTTGTTAAATATTTAATCAATACTAGGAACATTTCTATTTTATCATTTGATATTTTTCATGTGAGTGTAATATAGTTTGACAATTTTTAGTGAGATTTACATGAAATTTATTCAATAATAAAATAATATATAAAATTCCAATTATATGATAGACAATGTTAGACAAGCCATAAAGTTATTGATTACAAGGGGTAAAATAGAAAATGATAGACAAATCATAAAGTTATTGACATCCTAAAATGAAACAAACTAGACTAGTCTTTTTTGTAAAAAACACTTAGAGTCAACCTAGTAATGCAGACTTTAAGTAATTTGCATAGTCATAGGTTCTAACTTGATTGCTATTATTGTACGCAAAAAAAAAAAAAAAAATTAGACAAGTCCAAGGTTAGTTAAAAGATAAAATGACTAAAACATAAAGTCTTAGGTCCATCAATAAAAAATTATTAAGTAAAGTATACTAATATCCCTGTATTTTTCTTAAATTGTATTTGATATCCTTCGTTTTTTACACCCTACAAAAAATCTCTTAATTATTTAGCTTATATTACACCAGACTTCCTCCCTCCTAAACACCGTTTAATAAATTAACAGAAAGTAGTCACATACTGTTACGGATAAAAGCCCAATTATCTTTATTTCAAATATTTAAATCCTCAAGAGCCCAATATCTTATCCATCAGAAGATAAAAGATATAACAAATATTCAGATGATCAAATATCTCGGCCAAAGATAATGGGCCTCAACCACCGTTCACCAGGGCCCAGGTTAGTATCCTATAAATAGAACATCCTCCATGGAGAAAGGTACACACAATTCTGACTCTCTCTTTTCCTTTCACACTGCACGCCACTCGTGTTGTGTTTCCCCTTTGCTGTGATATTCTTCCTGGAGGTGTTTCATCTCCATAGGTATCTTCAGAGAGGGAGAGTTTGATCCTACATCAATTACCCAACATTCTTGTTGGACATTTCTGTTCTCTTTGAGCAGAACAGTGGCGCCGTCTGTGGGGATGATAAATTTCGAATCCCACCAACTCACAATGGTCAACACTAGAAGTCACCAGATCGCTGGACGTGACGAACCACCCAGAAATACGAAATTGGAAAACGTGGTAGCAGAAGATGCGGTTTCTCATACCGCCTCATCCCCAGCAATACCACCAACATGTATCCCACCATCGGCTGTCGAGGCAGAACCAGATACCAAGCAGCGTTTCATTCAGAACGCTCTGAATTCACTTTTGTCTCAAATGAAGAATTTGGAGAAGCATTATGAGCTTCAACGACAAGAGGATGCCCAAAATTTGATAACACAGTTGGACGAACGCAGTGCCAAACGCAGACAGGAAGAAAATCATCACCTCCAACACATTGAACACCGAATTTTCAATATGGAGAATCCGTCAACGACACCTACTGAGCAACCTCATGCGACAGCGAGAAGACACAGACCGGAGACCTCGATTCCCACTGCCGAGACTGGCAATAGGGGGCCGATTAGTCGATCCGAGCAAGCCAGAATATCCCATTCCCAGCCCGGGCGAGATGAGGGACTCCACATTTCCTCAACCACAATTCCGGAACATACCGTTGTTGAAAGACCAGTGGGAGAAATCATATGCCAGCCCGGGCGAGAAGATAACACATATCGGAGGAAATATCGCCGAGGTCAACAACATAATAGCCCGTTCGTCGACGAGATAGTAGATGCTCAATTCTTGGAAGATTTTGACGGATCATTCCTATCCAAATATGATGGGAATTAGGATCCTCAGGTGCACATTGACGAGTTCTATATGCAAATGTGCGTCCGTGGCATAAACGAGCCAATAATCTCACGAATTTTCGTTACTACTTTAACTGGAGCTGCCCAAACCTTGATTGAGGCCAAGCCCTTAGCCACTATCACTTTGGCCCGAGTTCAAAAATTCCTTGGGCGCAGCATAATAGCGAGATTTGGAATTCCAGTAGAAATCGTCACCGATAATGGGACACAATTCACAGATAAGAAATTCCAGGAAATGATGGTCGGACTCCATATCAAACATCATTTTTCGGCAGTAGAACATCCACAGTCAAATGGCCAAGCAGAAGCAACAAACAAAGTTATTCTGGACGGGTTGAAGAAACGAATGCAAGAAGCCGACCCAAACTGGGTTGAACAACTTTATTACGTCTTATGGGCGTATAGAACCACGCTCAAACAGCCACCCAAGAGACTCCGTTCAGAATGACGTACGGTTGCGAGGCCATGATACCTGTGGAAATCAGTCAACCATCATGGAGAAGACAAATGTCACATGCAGACAATAATGCAGCATTAGCTGCCG
Source organism: Glycine latifolia (assembly GCA_013407115.1). Classification (NCBI taxonomy): domain Eukaryota; kingdom Viridiplantae; phylum Streptophyta; class Magnoliopsida; order Fabales; family Fabaceae; genus Glycine; species Glycine latifolia. The sequence continues at coordinate 200,467 of QARZ01000571.1, forward strand.
AGTTGGATCTAATAGAAGAAGTTCGCACTATGGCGCATAGCCGAGATTTATATATGAAACAAACAACGACCGGGAAATTTAATAAAAAGGTCAAGCCAAGGTCCTTCGAAAAAGGTGACCTCGTGTTACGGTGAGCAGATATCGGAAACAAGAATGCCCGAGATGGGAAGCTAGCACCTAATTGGGAAGGCCCGTACCGGGTCACTCAAAATTTGGGACAAGGAGCATACATTCTAGAAACTCTCGAAGGCCAACATGTCAAGCTCACGTGGAATGCCGACAAGTTAAAGATATACTATAGCTAAAAGCCGGAGCCGTGATAAAATCCATGTGTTTCCCTTTAATTGATCTCGGATCTTTCATAGGGATCATGGATTTTGTTTTCATCCATGTGTTTCCCTTTAATTGATTTTTCAATCTTTCATAGGGATCATGGACTGACAGTTTCAATCCACGTGTTTCCCTTTAATTGACTCAAAAAGTCTTTCATAGGGATCGTGGACTAATATTGATTTCATCCGTGTGTTTCCTTTTAATTGACTTCGTCTTTCATTGGGATCACAGAATAATATTCAAGTCCCATGCGTTTCTCCATAATTGATTTTGTAAGATGGGATACAGTATGCTAATACCCGCATTCTTTCATGGAGATCATGGATTAATATTTTCACGTGTTTCTCCTTAATCGATTTATAAGCCGGGATCCAGGCGAATCTTTCATGGAGATCGTGAATTATGTATTCATGTGTTTCTCATTAATTGATTAGGTAAAACCGAGGAATCTAATCCCAGTATAAATCTTTCATTGAGATCATGAATTTGTATAATCTTCAAAGAATATTAATAAAAATCCTTGTTATAAGGAAGTTATATATATTGTGCACAAGTTATGTGGGCCTAGTCGTTGTTATGTATTAGCTTGGCCCTGATCAAGCCGACGTAACTATTTACTCATGGATGAATGATCGGTTATACCGAAAGAATTACATCCATTGATTAATGTTATGAAATGCATTAACAGTTGCTAGGACGGGAACTCAGTTCCAGTATATGACATTCAAATCCCGACTAGTAACTCGGGTACGATAATACTTGGCCGTTGGAGCCAAATTAATATTTGAGCATACAAATATATCCGTGTCAGAGAAAATAAAGTAAATATGATAAAAGAAAGATGCATTGAAGAAAGCAATTGTTAGAAGTGGCAAAGAAAGTCGGAGGCAAAAATTAACATTGTTTTGAGCTATGAAATATTACAAATCAAACCGGCATCTCGGCCCTTCATAATTATATATGCTCGCCAACGACCACTTCGGGATTTTCGCCGGGGGAGGCAACCTCTGGAGGAACATACGGGATGAGTTTGCCATCTTCATTATAAGCCCGGTAGTGAGCCCCCTCCAGGTTTAGAGTTGTTCCCGAGTTCAAATACTGAACTTGTTCTATGGCATTTGTGAAAGCATCCTCGACAACCGTCCCCAACATCTCTTGAAGCTCGGCCGCATCCTTCTTGGCAAGTATTACCTCCTGTTGAGATTTCTCATAAAGAATTCTCAAATCAGCAAGATCTCGATCGAAGGAAGAAGCTTCATCCCGAGCCTTACTAGCTTCGGCCAGGGCAGCATCAGAGGAAGCTTTGAAGAAATCGACATCCTTCTTCACCACCTGAAGTTCAACACGGAGGGAAGAGAGACCTTCATTCACGACTGCCAAATCTCCGCGGGAAGTAGTGAGCTCCTCAATTAGCTTCCTGTTCTCGTCGGCTAGCCTCTTGTTATCATCCTTGATCTTGAGGTTATCATCTTTAATCTTGATGTGCCGAGACT
>QARZ01000571.1:217292-227747 GCA_013407115.1 Glycine latifolia
TTTAAGTCCTCCTCCTTTAGGTTCATCTTTTGAAATGCACTCAAGTTAATGATGTCGGCCGAGCTACCATTATCAACAAATATTCTTTTAACTCAGAAATTCGCCACGGTCCCCGTTATGACAAGACCGTCTTCGTGTCCGGGCACTACGCCTTTCATATCGTCTTCTGTGAAATAGATTAGCGGTGGTTCAGATTTCTTGTTGTTTTCTTTGAATTTGGGTTGATCTCTTACCGACATAACTTCCTTGAGATATTTCTTTCGCTGACTGGCGGTGTCGCCTCCACCTCCCATGCCTCCCGAAATCACATTACATTCGAATTCGGGTTCTGGGAATTCGTCCTTCTTAGTTTTCTTTTCATCTCGGTCTTTATTCTCCTACTGACTTTTCCTTTTTCCTTGGTGCCCTTGAGTCTGGATAACATATTGCCGAAGTTTACCTTCGCGAACAAATTGTTCAATCGCATCACGGAGTTCCCGGCACTGGTCAATCGTATGACCCGGCCCATTGTGGAAGTCACAATATCGGGAATAGTCTAACCCTTCCTTTCTCATTATCGGACGAGGGCGTTCTACTTTCCTCATCTCTGTAAATGCAACTTCCTTCCATATCTGACCTCGTGGAGCGTTCAATGGAGCATACTTGTCAAATTTCCACTCGAACTTTTTGGACCTGAGGTTCGGGTCCTAAAAGTTTCTTGGAGGTCGGTTAGCGGGAAAATTTGAGGGTTGTCGATTGGATTGTGCATTCTCATGACGTCGGTTCCTCGGCGATGTAGGTTTCTTATTCTCCCTCGGGGCCGAGTTAGTGATTTCCATCTGTTCCAACTCCAAATATTTTTTGGAATGGATCATAAACTCATTTAAAGTTTTCACAGGATCTTTATAAATGGATTTGGCGAGACGCGATGACCCATTGAGCCCGGCTGAGATGAGATGCACGTGGACCTTTTCTTCCAAACCCTGTACTTGCAAGGCGGCTTCTTTGAATCAGTCCATATAGCTCTGTAATGTTTCTCTGGACTGTTGGCGTATTTTCCCTAATATGAACTTGGACTTGGGCTGTTTCTTGCTTGTTGCAAAATTCAACAAGAACTTTTGTCCAAAATCTTCAAAATTTTGGATAGACCGCGGCGGCAATGTGTGAAACCAAGCTTGAGCGGCTCCAGTCAAAGTAGTAGCAAAAATTCGAGAAATTATAGGCTTATCAATACCTCGGACGCACATTTGCATGTCGAACTCGTCTATATGCACCCGGGGATCTTGGCTCCCATCATACTTGGATAAAAAAGAACTATTGAAGTCCTCCAAGAATTGGGCTTCTACTATCTCGTCAATGAATGGACTGTTATTCTGATGACCTCGGCGATATTTCCTCTGATATGTATCATCTTCTCGTTTGGGCCGATGTATAATTTCTCTTGCTGATCTGTCGACAACGGCATGCTCTGGGATTCGGGCAGACAGAATGGGCCGAAGTCCTTCCTTACGTGAATGGGATCTGACTTGTTCGGATTGACTGGTTGGTCCTTTATTACCAGCCTCGGTTGTGGATGCCGAGTTCCTTGTTTCATGTCTTCTTACTGTTGAATGAGGTTGCTCGTTCTGTGTTGTCGCCGGTCGTTCAGTGTTAGGATTATCTGGCTGTTTAGACGCATTCCGAGCATCCTCCTGTCGTTGAAGCTCGTAGCGCTTCTCCAAACTTTCTAATCAAGATAAAATAGAGTTCAAAGCGTTGTGGATAAAACGCTGATTGTTGTTTAATTCTACCTCGGCATTTGACGGTGGAATACGAGCTGGTGGCATTGCTGGGGAAGAAGCAGTACGAGACACTGCATCCTCTGCTACTACGTTCTCCAGATTTGTGTTCCGCGGTAGTTCTTCACGTCCAGCAATCTGATGACTTCTGGTGTTAACCATTATGGGTTGGTGGGAATCGAAATTTATCGTCCCCACAGATGGCGCCACTGTTTCGTTTATGAGAAACAGAATGTACCCAGCGAGATTTACTGGGATTTGCTATGGGATCGAGCTTTCCCTCTCTGAAGATGCCTATGGAGATGAAGCACCCCCAGGAAGATGATCACTGCCGAAAACAACACAAGTGGTGTGCTGTGTGTGCAGTGTGAATGGAAAAGAGAGAGTCAGAATTGTTGTGTACCTTTCACCATGATTGTTACTGTATTTATAAGGCAATACCTGGATCCTGTTGGTTAAGGCCCATTATCTTTGGCCGAGATATTGGGATATTCGTTCTATCTTTCTGTTGCAATATTTGTTATATCTTTTATCTCTTGGTTGTTGCACAGTTTGAACATTTGAATGGGCCTATCCGTAACAGTATGAACAATATTTACTCCTTTTACTTTTGTATAATAATAACTTTTTCATTAGAGGTGTTTTCATATAAAAGACATATCAATTGAGACTGCCTGTGTTTTTTTTTTTTTTTGGTATACGATACTTGAAATCGAATCTAAGTCCTCTTGCTCTACTCCAATCCCTCACCCAACCGTAGTGGGAGAGCCTTTTTGTAGTATAAATAAAGGTTGAGACCAATGCAAGTTATAATAGCTCTTACATAAATAGCTTTAAAAAATTCTCTATTGGATTGAAAAATTATATTATGTAAATCATATCTATGAAATGTTATATTAATAAAACATTAATACTTCATTACTATACATCAATTAACATTGTGTATGCTTTTAAAATATACCAAAAACTTCCTTGTTTAGGTTCGATTAATTGACCTGAGATGGAATTTCAAGAACACTTCATTGAGTGTTTGTATCAGGTTCTTGCTTATTCTCCTATGTGCTATTAACTAAGATCAATTTTGAACAGATTAATCCATTTTGGAAGAATATGAGAGATTTTCTGACAGAACCAAGTCAATATCAATTGGACTGCCAAAACCCAAAGCCAGTTCTGTTGAGCACCGGTGAAATGTTTTATCCTTATCATTGGGCGGTAAGACTACAGTTAAGTACTTGTCAGCTATTTTAAAAGGTAACAATTTGCATAACAATGTACTGATCAATAATGTTTTGGAGGTTGGTACAACCAGCAATTCTTCCAATCCAAATCCTAAGGCTGGGAAAGTTGATCATTCTTTCTGTACCAGGAGGTTTGTAATCTTTCCATTGTCAAATCTTGAATTGAATAGGAAACAAAACTTGGACCCTGTTTGGATAAATTTCTCTATAAACACATATAAAAAAAGATTATAAAAAAGGAAAAATAAAATAAAGTTATCCTTAAGCTAAAATTAGCTTATACATAAGATAATTTGTAGAAGTTCTCTTGCTTTAGTTTCTCCAAAGGCTAATTTTAACTTATGCATAAGCTAATTTGAAGAATCTTATTTCATTTTTTCTCCTATTATCCAAACAGGGCCTTGGTTTTTTATATGAATAAAGGCTTCATGATAATCTGCATAATTGTTAATTACACGATGAAACACAACCACATACTCTAACCCTGATTATTAGAGTTTACAACAATGGCTAGCAGAAGGCTAAGGGAGGCAGTGAAGGAGATATTAATATCTAGTAGCAATGGAGAATTCAATGATGAAACACATGTGGTTATAGCAGGACTGGCAAATACTTACTCACAATATATTGCTACTTTTGAATAATACCAGCAACAACAGTATGAGGTATGCTGAATAGACGAGGATACCAAATCATCAAGTTACTATAGACCTATTAGATATCCATATTTGACAGAAGCAATTGATGTTAAGGAATATCTATCTTATTTTACTTCAATAGTGGCAAGAAGCTAACTTAAATTAAGTCAATAAATGTCTAATAAATCAAAGCTAGGATTGATTCAATGTGTTTGCTTCAGTTTATTTTGAAGAAATGATTTAAAAAGAGATTTTGGAAGAAAAAAAGAGCAATTATTCCCGAAAACAATCGTTTGCCAAACATGCACTTCCTTTCGTTATTACCTTGATATACTATATCAGGCATAAGAAAGCAGCACATGCTAGCATACTTTTAGGCTTTACCTTTGAGAGAAAATAGATGTAAATTATTGCTAATAAGTAATAATAAAAATTTGCAGGCCGCTTCAACATTGTATGGTCCTCACACATTATCAGCATACATCCAAGAATTTAAGAAACTAGCACAAGCAATGGCTAAAGGAGAGAACATCACTATAAAAGGTCCTTCTCCACCAGATCTCTCATTTGTACAAATAAGCTTCTTACTTGATCCCCTTGGAGAATCACCTCCAAAAGGAGTCAAATTTGGTGACATTAAGGAAGACGTAGCGTTTCCTAAAAGAGGCTATTTTACTAAGGGAGATACACCAAGTGCTATATTTTGGAGTGCCAATCCAAGATATGACCTTCTGACAGAAGGCACATTTGCTGCAGTGGAGAGGCTTCAAGGCGAAAGATGGATTTCTGTATATGATGATGATGATTTAAGCTTGTTTTTCAAGTGGAAAGTAGATAATAGTTCCTTGCATGGGTTAGGTACCATAGAATAGGAAATACCAAATGATACTGTTTCTGGAGTATACAGACTAAAACACTTTGGAGCAACTAGGACCACCATTGTCTCCCCTATTAATTACTTTACTGGTGCTTCAAGTGCATTTGCAGTGCAATAGGATAGCAGCTCTGCATTATTGAATATGTTTTAATCAAATACAAAAGAGAAAAGCACACTTCAATATTTTCAAGTTGCAAATCATGATATGAGCTAGGAATGCATAACAATGTACTCATTTATCCATCCAAATCACACATCGAAAACACTCTCCTTTACTAAATAAATCAAAAGCTTTATTAATGTCCTTAAACTCCACCTCATGAGTGACAAATTCATCAATATTGATATATAGAAAGATACCCTTAGCACCCTTCCACTACTTTCTGCTTCATACCTTAGTAATAAGAGCAAAGCTACCAATTTATTATATAATGGTTGATATTATGTTGTTAAACGAACAGTGCATTACCAATTTCAAACTTTTCTGGGTTGAACTCCCCACCTATAATCCCAGTTGCTGCACAAAGTCTAGCTCCCTCTGCAACCTAGGAAGCCAATGAATTGCAATAAGCTTTTTGATATACATATAACCAAAGTCACAAAGAAAACAAAACCATGTTCAAAGAGTCCATACAGCTAATCCAATAGATCCCAACCTAAAAATTGCTACTATTGACCCCTGGTTCCTCACCTGCAGTTCTCCAAGCAGCACCTACCCCTAGAAGTGGAAGAATTTATCAAGATTTCAAAACATTGAATCAAATGAATGTTGTTATCTTGTAATATAACATAACCTTATATCCATTCACAACCAAGTAATTTGATCATAATTTACAATACAGAAACACTTGATGGTATGAATATGCAAATTTGAACTATCACTTGATTGATCAATCTTTACTCTCTTTTCATTAAATATATACTCTCTCTCCCACATTTGCTTGAAAATTTACCTGATTGGTTCGCTAAAATTCGTATCGACTTTATTTTGTACTAAATATCAATGCTGTTTAGAATAAAGAAGAATGCTAGTAACATACTCTTTCAAATGTACTTTCTATTATTGGTTAAAAATGATTAGAGAAGACGAAATTATGAATGAAACTTGTTAAATTATAAATGAAACTTGTTAAAAAATTGCCTGTTGAAACACCACATCCGAGAAGGCATGCTCTGTCAGGAGGAATATCTGGATCAATCTTTATTAGATTGGCAATGTCCACCATAGTACACTCACTGAAACTTGAAATAAACAAGAAATGGTATATGATCTCTTCATTTTGGCCAGTGAATCTAGTGGTACTATCTCGAGGCATCCAAGGAGACACCTTGAAAGGGAAATTAGTACACCGGGTTAATCGCATTATCAGTCTTGGGGATTAGAGCAATGAAAGCATGATTGGTCTGCCTGAGGAGCTTCCCAGTATCAAAGAACTCCTTAATAGATGCAAAAATATCCCTCCCAACAATGGGCCAAGCTTTTTTAAAGAAGAAAGCATTATACCCATCCGGGCCAGGGGACTTGTTATTATCCATCCGAGATACAATACTCCAAACCTCATCAAAGGAGACCGGCTTAAAGAGCTCAGAAAAGTAATCTGGAGATACCCTCGGGCCAACAGAGCAAACTGACTGACTGGGGGTTTCACAAGGAGCTGTTGAACCAAGCAGAACGGAGAAGTGCTGCATAAACTTGGAACCAATCTCAGCCTGGGACGATGTGAAGGAATCATCCTCTTTCTGAATGGCAGGAATGAACCGGGCATTTTTTCCCTGTTGATAAGGGAGTAAAAGAACTTGGAATTCCTATCAGAAGCCACCAGGAACTTATTTTTAGACAACCGGGCAAGCTTACGGGATTCAGCCAGCCGGAGGTCAAATAAGCAGGATCTGTCCAAAGCTGCTTTAATGATAAGGTCACGGTCATTGGGTCTGAGCTGAATCTGTAACAACAAATTAAAATAATTTGTTTCCGCTTTATCAATATGGGTGGCCATCCCACTGAACTCTCTAGTATAGATACCTTTCAAAACTGGCTTGAGTAACTTGAGTTTCCTGCACAGTTGGTACATTTTACACCCATGGACCTCAGCCAACCAAGTAGATGACACTGATGGAAGAAAGTTCTCACTGTCCACCGTAGCATTGTTGAACTTAAAGGCCGAGGTGCCTTTGATCAATCTGTAGTCCAGATTAACAATAACGGGTGCATGATCCGAAATGGATTGAATGCTGGAGACTGTAGCAAAAGAGTGACCAAAGGAGGCTAGCCAATGGGGATTGCATAACACCCTGTCTATTTTGCTCCAAATGGATCCGTTAGTCCAAGTGAAGAACTGACTGCAAGTTTTAAGCTGCTGGAGACCCAAATCCGAACAGCAGTTACTGAAATCAATCATCTCATAATCAGTAATGCTAGACCCATTCTTCCTATCTTCAGGACTTAAAACACTATTGAAGTCCCCAAGAACAGTCCAGGGGCCATTCACTTGATAGTCAAAATCCAACAAAGAACCCCAAAGGTGTCTACGGTCACTAACAGAGTGTAAATCGTAAACAAAAGAAGCCCAAGCCGAGATCCCTGAGACTTTGCAATGAAGATGACAATGTATGACTTGGGCAGACATATCCAAGACATCCACGGACACTTTCTCATTCCTCCACAGAAGAAGAATCATGCCAGCATTGTGACAGCTAAAGTTGTCTGCACTACTCCATCCCGCAAACTTCTTGGTCAAGACAGACTTCGAAGAAGAACCATCAAGCTTTGTTTCCAGGAGGGCAACAACATCTACCTCCTTTACCTCCTTAGAACGCAGAAATTTAAGCACTGCCAGGTGCTTAAGGGGCATGTTGAAGCCCCTTATATTCCATGATGCTAAAATCATGGTTTATGACGGGAAGATGACTCCCCGACAAACCCAACACCTTTGTTTTTCTTCCCTTGCATTGCTGCAGCCTCCCCTTTACCCAAAATTCTGCTCTTGTTAGGGCTCTTAGTACTCTTATTACGGTTTCTGCTTTTCCTTGTAATGAAGCCATCTTCATCTTTATCACCATCTCCATCTTGCTTTGTTATAGGGTTCTCTCTGATATGTTTGTCTTTGCTAATTAGATGCAAATTAGCAATGACTGACTCATCCTTCTCCATCTGTATACTATGGTCTGTCCTCAAAATCACACTAGGTGGGATATGAGTAGACACATTAGCATCTGCTACAACATCTTTACCAGGCAATTCTACATGTAACGAAGCACTTTCCACGTTCTGTTGTGTGTGGATGGCCATAGTATCTATGTCACTTATCTTCTCATTCAAGTCGTCCAGCTTTGATGGTCTAGCATGCTTTTCCTTGGGAGGGGGCTTTACTGGAATATCTTTGGAACTAAAGACATTACAGTTACTAGTGGAGTGTCCAATCATATGGCAACTCTTGCAGAACTTGGGCAGGTTCTCAAAATCAATCTTCTACTCAAAGGGTGAGCCATCCAGAAGGAAAAACTTGACTTCCCTAACCAGCTCTTTAGAAACATCAACCTCCACCAGGACTCGGGCATAAGCATATGAACCAAATTCTGCTGTAATTTTGTCGGTTCTGATAGGGATACCAATAGGGGACAAAATTTTGCTCAAGGCACTCTGTGTCCAGAGCTGTAGCGGCAGATTATGAAGTTTGACCCAAACAGGTATCCTGCTAATTTCCACGTTACCAAAAGCAAAAAATTCTGGCATCAAACTTGAAGATGAAATAAGGTCCTTCATGTAGCACTTTCTCCAGATTATCTTTGCTCTCAAACTTGAAGATCAACCAGCCTGTCGGATGGACAAAATATTTGAAGGGTACTCCCCATCTCTTGCACACTTCCATCAAGGCCTTCTTCCCAGGAAATCTGCCCGCAATGTACCCTATGGCACTGAACCCACAAGCTGTTTGGAGGGGGGCACAATCTTCCATGGAAAGCTTGAAACTTTGGTCCACACAGTCTGGTTGGTTGGCAAGCACCTTACCAACTAAAGGGTCCCGACTACTCTCAAATAGGCTTGAACAAGCTGGCTTTGTGGTTGGCTCGTTAATGGGTTGATTATCCACAAAAACTTGATTGTCTTCATCTTCATCATTACCAATAGATGATGCATAATCCTCAACAGTAACAGAATGAGTGTCTTCAATTCTCAGTGTTAATGAAACATGGGAGGAGGATTCACTATTGGGTTCTCTTTCAGGCATTGCAGCAAGCACTTGGAGTGCGACGTACTTTGAAACAACATGGGATGTTGAAAAAACTTTGGGTATTCTTTCAGGCAAAACATCGAGCACCTGGTGTGCACCCGAACTGGTAGCTTCAATTGAGTCATTTGAGCTAACCCCAAGAGCCTCACCCAGTGACGGTTCTTCTACAATCTTCTTCCCCAGATTTTTCTTACCCTTCCCCATCACTCAAACACTTGAGACCATGGATGAAGGTCGGAGAAATGAACGGGTATCTGCAAACGGTTCAACCAAAAGAAGAGGAACAGTCCAGGACTGCCGTTCCTCCAAAGAAGAAGAGACCAAGCAGAATAAATAAGGATTACAGACCAGCTGTAACAAAATAAAAACAATACAATGCAAAAATTGCGAAACAAAAACTCAAGCAGTCTTAGAACAAGCTTCCACAGCAAAAACAACACAGGAACAGAGCCGCCAAGCAGTCTTTGAACAAGCTTCCACAGCAAAAGTAACACAGGAATAGAGCCGCCACTTGGGAGGTCGATATCGTCTCCAGTCGCCACTATAAAGCTTCAGGGTCTTCGCTCCTCACACCCAAAAGCGCACCTCTGGAGAGAAAGGATTCAACTCAGAAGCTCGGCGCAATCAACAGTGGAGTTCAGGACGAGCTACCACAGTTCACGAAATAGTTGCTCCTTGCTGCAATCTTCCCAACCCTAGCGGCGCTGCGGAGAGGGCTTCCTAAGATCCTGCAAAAACAGAAGTGAGAAGTCTCACGAGCAACGTTGGGAGAAGAAGGAGCACCGCTAGTGCCTTCCACGTGTCCACCCACTATTGGACCCCCTTAACCACTTCCGCCAGCACCGTGAACGCGACCAATGATCCAAGAGAGAGAAAACCGTGAGTAATCAATGACGAGCTTGGACAATCACCAACTAAGAAAAAGCGTAGTAAATGTCGTGACTTAGGATTTGGGCAGCCCTACCCCGGTGGCGAGGCCACAAGGAAGCACCCAAGGAGGAAGGGAGCAAACCCTAGCACAACCCTTCTCACTAACGTTCTCTCACTTGACTTTGACTGACTGAGAGCGACTGAGAGCTCTTTCTTGATTCTATGGGTGGTGGTGCATGGCCGTTCTTAGTTGGTGGAGCGATTTGTCTGGTTAATTCTGTTAACGAACGAGACCTTAGCCTGCTAAATAGCTATGTGGAGGTAACCCTCCACAGCCAGCTTCTTAGAGGGACTATGGCCGCTTAAGCCACAGAAGTTTGAGCCAATAACAGGTCTGTGATGCCCTTAGATGTTCTGGGCCGCATGCGCGCTACACTGATGTATTCAACGAGTCTATAGCCTTGGCCGACAGGCCCAGGTAATCTTTGAAATTTCATCGTGATGGGGATAGATCATTGCAATTGTTGGTCTTCAACGAGGAATTCCTAGTAAGCGCGAGTCATCAGCTCGCGTTGACTACGTACCTGCCCTTTGTACACAACGCCTGTCGCCCCTACCGATTGAATGGTCCGGTGAAGTGTTTGGATTGCAGCGACGTGGGCGATTTGCTGCCCGCGACGTTGTGAGAAGTCCACTGAACCTTATCATTTAGAGGAAGGAGAAGTCGTAACAAGGTTTCAATAGGTGAACCTGCGGAAGGATCATTGTCGATGCCTCACAATCAGATTGACCCGTGAATTTGTTTATCCATCTACCGTCGGGGAGGGCGGGGGTGGGGGG
>QARZ01000572.1:0-98120 GCA_013407115.1 Glycine latifolia
AAAAAAATGAAAATTAGTTTTGAATTAGACAATTACCATGTCCCATTATCCCTGAAGCCTCCTTGGACTATCGTGGACATCCAATGCATGACATAATAGCCACACACAGTGCTTCCTTTTTGCTTATTACACTAAATTCAATAACATGGTCAAAGTTAAACGGAAATTAGTGTAAATGGTCATAAAAGTTATTTTGAATACATAAACCATGATTTATTAAAAGACTTACTTTAAGCACAATCCATTTAGTAGTAGCCTTTGATTTATTTCCTTGAGTGTCATGGAGTCCCTTCAAAGCACTACTTAAGAGAAACATTCATGCATATTGTACAATTAACATATTCATGTGTTAGAAATAAAAACAAAAATGTCTGACAAATTACAGCCTGCCTGTTAATAATTCCTTTGAGGTAGTTATCAGGCTTGTGGTGCAACGAACAGAACCACACGAGAACATTGGCCTTAGAACATATAACAACCAGTTGCCAATGTGCACTGCATTGGAGAAAAAGAAGTTATTATACTTCATACATTAATTATATTATTTTGTACATTTTTACTTACCCATTCAAGTACGTTACAAGGTAGACATCTTTCTGTGAACTCTGCATTCATTTCTTGATATAGTCCTCGAATTGAAATTGAGATTGCCCATATCTCTGTATAGACTGTGGCTCCATGAATCCATACACATCGGCATGATCTGATTGCAGACATAACTCATTCATATGCCTATTGTTTTGAAAATAAAGTAACTTATGCAAGAATATAAAACAATTAGTTATGTAACGATAGCCAATTTGAAAGTGACTTACAGAATCCATAGTTGTATAACGGAGATGCTTAGACATTGACCACCATGGATGATCTCAGAAATATCCTCATGCTTTATGTACAATGGGAAGTCCTCAACCTGCAGCCCGAACATAGTAGGGTCCCATTGCACCTGCATGGGTCTGAGGAAAAGATCGGGGATGGTCAATGCGATCTGGTACAGGGGATCGGCAATATGTTCCAGCTTATGTATAGGTTTCGCAGGTCCCTTAGGTACCTGTTTATCCTACACAGTTAAGAAACATAAGTGAACGACCGTCTTGACTTTATATGAGAAAAATCGTTCTTAAATGTGAAAAAACAAGCCAAAAATGAAATACCATGTTCAAAATAGCCTATACAAGATGTGTCAGCCAAGCAAGGAAAGTGTTGAGGGCCTGCCCCACTAACTAAACCTCTTCAGTGGGTATAACGATGTGAGCCTCAGTATCTCGAACTTCCTCAACATCCACCTTGACCTGATCATGGGCAAGAGGGACATTGTTCACGATTGTCGACCCCTCATAACCTCTTCCAAGGGAAACCAATCAGGAAGGATTGCCATCGACATACAACTCACGCCTGTCAAATGCACCCGTGTCTGGGTCATTCCCCGAGGGATCGACACAGCTTCCCTTGGTGCTGACACAGGCACTATACGGACATGGCTGAAGCTCTGGAGGCGGCTTGGCACCCTGAGACTGCATCTGGGATTGCATCTGGGACTAGAGGTGGCTAAAGGACATCATTATTTGTTGCGTAACTCGTTCAGTGATCTACTGCATGACTCTTTCAGTAATTGACAGCTCCAGCTCTACCCTGATGTTGTCTTTCAGTTGATCCAAGTCTTCAGGCGCCATTGACTTCGACTTGCGAGAGGTTGATGGAGCCAGTCCGAAGTACTGTGTGATGGTCACACCGGCTCTAGCACCATGGACACGGCCAGGGTGCTCTGGTCGTCCAATGGCAGTAGTCAGGACATCCTGATGTCCACTGGAGACAAAGCTACCCTGTGTGGATTGCTCAATTAGGGAATCTTGCAATCAAAATAAGTAGAACATTAGTTTTATAATTTGTGAGGAAAAAATTCATTAAAGGTGTATAAGCTTGTTGTTTGACTTACAATCCTCTCTGCAATCTCACGTGTCGCCTCAGAAGTCATTTGCCCGATTTTTTTGGTGCGAGCCAGCTTCCACTTCATGTGTCGTCTCACAGGGAACTGAGGATGAACGATGGTCTCCGTGCTATCATCACGGGTTGCTTCCTCCAATTGTTTCTTTTTTTTCCTCCATCAATCTCTTCTCTAACAAGTCGTAACCCCCGCGAGACAACACGTGAGGGGCAGTGTTCAACTTTTGGATGGCCTGGGCCTTCTTGCTAACATCCTATAAGAATTACACATATAGGTTTAAAAATAATGCACTTGTTTGACTTCATAATTGTGAAATTGTAAAATAATGTAACTCAGCTAACCTCCCAGGAAGCGGATCTACGTGTCTCACAGAATTCATGCAACTTGAATGTCTCTTTTTGATACCCATCAAACAAGGCAACCCCCTCGTCCCACAAGTTTGTCAAGTCTTCAATCAAGGGACTAAGATAAACATCAATGTCATTTCCTGGTTGTCTTAGGCCCGATATCATCATAGACAACATCATGTATTTTCGCTTCATGCACAACCAAGGAGGTAGGTTGTAAATGACTAGCAAAATAGGCCACAAACTGTGCTGAGTACTTAAACTGTCGTAGGGATTCATTCCATCACTGGAAACTGCAACCCTGAGATTTCTTGGGTCTTCGCCAAATTCCGGATACAAACGGTCAATCTTCTTCCATTGGGAGGAATCTACCGGATGGAGGAGCATCCCATCACAGTTTCTCCCATCTACATGCCATGTAAGATCTTTTGCGTCATCGTCATTAGCAAACAAACACTTAAACCTTGGAATGATCGAAAGATACCACAACACCTTCGCAAGGGGCCTTTCTTTGTGCTCTCATCACTGCTACAGTCATCATAGTCCTTCACTTTGTACCGTGATACCCCACACCTAGGGCATTTATGCATTTCTTCAAATTCATTTCTATACAATATGCAGTCATTAGGACAAGCATGAATTTTATTATACTCTATACCCATCAGAAAAAGTATCTTCTTCGCCTTATAGTAACTTGTTGGTAACGTGTTTTCATTTGGAAGCATCTCATGAACTACTTGAAGTAGTGAACTGAAGCTTTTGTCACTCCACCCATATCTGGCCTTGACATTAACCAGATTTAACACTGGTGACAATAGTGTCAATGACTCTTTGCACCCCGGATACAACAGCTTCTTCGAATCACTTTCCAATGTATCATACATAGGGACATGTGCTTGCTGAAAATACTCATGTCCCATATCACAAATCATATCCTCTAATCGATCTCCGATGTCAACATCAATCGGTTCAGTTTGTAACCCCCTCTGCATGTCTGTCAATTCACCATGCCATATCCATGTGGTATAATTCTTCTTAATCCCATCACACAAAAGATGCTCCCATATGTAGTCCAGTGCTTGGTGTCTCCCATTCAAACAATTGATACAGGATAAAAATATTTTCCATCCCCATCCGGTTGACTTCTTTCGGAGGCAAATTGCAAGAAATGTTCAATGCCTTCCTCATACTCAACTGTGATGCGACTTGCATTCATCCAACTTCGACCCATCTAATTAATAACTTTGTGATACTCACAAAGTTATTCCATGCATGAAAACCTCACTTTTTTCATTAAAGGTGTGGCCCTATCCCATTCAGGAAGACTTTTTTTAATAGTATATTCATATGTATAGGTTGAGTTTCTTATCTTAAATTTGACGAAATTTTGGCAGCATTTCGCTTTGGTCTCCAAGTACACGACATGAAAGCGGTGACATGAGTTCCACCACAGTCAAGTATGCATTTGGAGAACAAAGTGAAATGATTGAACAGAAATTTCATCATATTTAAGAAAAGAATCACAACCTATACATATGAATATACTAAAAAAATATGAGTCTTCCCAAACTATCCAAATGGACAATTCAAGAATCAATACAATGATTAATCCAAACTGTCCGGAAGAATCACTGTAATGAACATTAATTGTATAGAAAAGGCAAAGTGCATACTTGACATACAAAATATTTTAAAACTAGTCACAAGACAAATTGTACAACAAAAATATGAAACATATTCATACTTGTGATGATGATCTGTGTGAAATGTCCAACAATGAAGGTCGTGACGATGAGGCAAAAGGGAAAAGGATTCTCTCTCCTACAAACGATAATGAACATACCAAGTGATATTTCAACATAAATGGATTAAATCTGCTCAATTTCTCTTCATGGTCTGTTAAGGTAACCACATATTCCACAAATATTGTTCAATGACCAAGGCCACACCCAAAATTGCATAAAAAAGCTGTCAAATTATGTGGTATTCAACAATTTCTTTTCCCAAATTAGAAATATATACCTTTGGGGTTGAGGAACTAAGGTTCTTGCTTGCTTGCTTGTTTCCAAATAGGAACTGAGGTTCTTTCTTGCTTGCTTGTTTCCAAATGGTGATCATATAATGGAAATCACAAACTTATATTAATAAGCATATAGTATTGTTCTTAATTAGTGGATAGCACACGCAACTTATCATGCACATATGATGTAGGTCCCTAAATTAATCACCCAGAAATTCTAATCTCAATAGTTTATATATATAAAGATATTGTCATTTTGGAACCATACTAGAAGGTTGAAACAATTAATATTTAAAAATTATGGGATCTTTCTTTACAGAAATATACCAAATTTTCTGTCTTAACAAAATAAAACTACATGATTAACAAGTTCACTGATGATGCGTGTACTGCCATAACAAGTTAACTAGAGTAATTGGATACATTTGTCCTTATGTGTGAAAAAGGAAGATTGGTACTTTGAATGAAACAATGGAAGGGATCATGATCCATTCATGAATCATTGAACATTGATACTAGCTTCTTGGATGAGAAGAATATGGAAAACCAAATTATTACTAGCTTCTAATGGGCCCAACTTACTCTGCACTATTGATAGTTGAGAATAATTTGGTTATGTAACTATGTTCATCATTTCTCACATACAAAAATTTTGTTTGGAACTATATGAGGTGGGGACTGGTGCGGTGATGAAGCACTTCCACTCAGCCCACAAACACAAAAGCAGATTACATCTTGCTAGATTTTTAAAGCAACAAAAAGTCATGCATATCATTATTCCATACAAGTCCTCCAAAAGGCCTTAACACTGACATAACAACGCTACCACTACCATAGCAAATAAGATCCAAAAATTATCTTCTCTAATTTCCTTTTAATCTTAATTAGTTATGCTTCTCCTCAAAAGTAAATAATTTGAAAACTGAAGAAATCTCCTCGTTCATGGGATAATGTCACATCTACTAGTGATAGTATGCCTATGATTGGTTCAATCTCACACTTTGTACTCCTTGAGCATTGATCTCGATCGGATAATTGTCAAGGTTGTGGTCTGTGGAATACTCACCATATAAATCTTTGAAACTAAATGCCTTGGGAAGAACAATATTCTTTTAAAATTACATCTTGGGTTGATCTGGTTCTGGTCTAGTGGCACCTTTTTTGTCTTCTACAAAGTAGGCTTTTTAAGAACATTATTAAGTTTCATATAGGCATTTAGATGAACAACGAAATCACATAACAAACACACATCCAACCCATACATTGACCTTCAAATACTAATGCAAAGACACAGATAGTTCAGGTAGTTCAGACATTAACACATTCATTGGGCAAGAAACCTACTAACCTAGGATTGAGAGATGACGCCAAATTTGAGGTCGCGAAGTACGCTTCAAGTGCGAGCGACAGAGAGTGAAGTAGCAGCTGGAAGATCACGAGAGTGATAAATGAGCACGAACAAGTTACCAGCTGCAAAATCGCAAGTGAGAAAGGGAGATGAAGTTTCTATACTTGGTGAAGGCGCGCGCGAAAGTGAAGGAAGAGTGTTTAATTTGGGGGACAGAAGTCTTAAAATAACAACAACAACATCGGTTTTGAAATGAAAACTGATGTTAACATCTTAAGTTTGTTGTATTTAAAGGAAGCTTCAAGAAGATTGAAGAAGGGATGGCTTGAAGTTTTTACTTTTTACATGCCCAATCAAGTTTGAAGGCATTTGTAATTTGCCTAAGTGGATCAAGTGCATAACCTTGTGATCTTTCATTGCATTTGCATTCTCAACCTCATGCATACATGTTTTTGATTAATGAACTAAAGCTGCTCAAATGATTTTACAAGAATTCAAGTTCTCATGGCTAAGTTTTTGGAAAAATGGAAACTTACTGCTTTAATCGATTACATAGTATTTTAATCGATTAAATGTCTTTGTTTTAAATCTGGAAAAGCCTTGAAGAACAGTTTAATCGATTACAGTCTTCTTGTAATCGATTACATAGTGCAATATGAAAATCATACTTGACTAGTATAATCGATTACCATTCTTTGTAATCAATTACACAGGCTATCTCATATTTTAAGCTTCACTGGTTTAATAGATTACCAGTATTACGTAATCGATTATTATGCGTTGTTTCAAATACACATAGATTGCTTTAATCGATTACACTGCGTATTAATCGATTATTCTGATCATAAACATTTTCCAGAAATTTGAAGAACAATTTAATCGATTCTTTAGTTATTATAATCGATTAAGTATAGCAAAATAATCGATTGCACCACTGGATTAATCAATTATTATCAGTTAAATCAGTTTTATATAAAGCTTGGTGAGTCTATTTTCTATTAAATAGAGATTCAACGAATCATTTAACATACATGAGTGACTTACCCAAAAGACACAAAGCTTTCTAAGAATTCAAGAGACTGATTTCTGAGTGAGAAACACATCTTGTAAAGATCAAGACTTCTGAGTTTTTTGTGAAGATGTGTTAAAGAAAGGAAGTTTTTCAAGATAGTGATTCTGAGCATTTGATTTCTTAAAACATGGATTGTGTGGTAATCTCAATTCATTTCATTCATTCATACATGAAGGATCACAGGTTGTGTTTATCTTGAAACTCTTTTTTAGATGTTGTAATTTTTTTTTGTTGTTGTGATAAATCAATTTGATTCTGTCAAGCTTTCTAGAGTAGGGTTCTCTAGGTGAAAGATCTGAATAGGGTTCTTAGGATCTTTGTGATTTATTTTCTAATAGGGTTTTAGAATTCAGATTCTTTGTCTAGTGTTGATAAAGATAATCACTTGTAAATTGCTTGTAAAGAATATTTTGATTTAGTGAAAACTCTAACCTAGTGTTGGTTGGAAGACACTGGATGTAGCCTCCAAGTTTGTGAGGTGAACCAGTATAAATTGTTGTGTCTCTTATTCAAATTTTGTATATCTCTCATTGCTTGTGTTTAGGTAATCAAGATATAATCAATAAGAAAAAGTTTTTGTCATTACATGCATAACAAGGTTGATCTTGGTTGAAAGAAAAGTTCTGGTTTGAAAAAGGATTATGTGATACGATCCACAAATCAAATTACAAAAATTGTTTCAAGAAAATTTTTTAAGACCTATTTTAAACCAATTCACCCCCCTCTTGGTTTATTTGAAGAGTGTTCATTGTGTTTTTCAATTGGTATCAAGAGCTGGTTCTTGAAAGTTATTCAAAGAAAATGAATACTACTCAAATAACTTTTAGAGAAGGAGCTTCTCTCAATCATCCACCAATGTTTGAGGGTGAGCATTTTAGTTTTTGGAAAAATTGTATGCAAATCTTTATTCAATCCAATGATCCTGGTGCATGGAATGCTATTGAAAAAGGTCCTTTGGTTCCAATGAAAACTATTGATAATAAATTGATTCCTAAATAATGGGATGAAATGACAAATGCTGAAAAAAAAGTTGTGCAATATGATTTTAAAGTTAAAAACATGATTACATTTGCTCTTTCTTCTGATGAATTTTTTAGAACTGTAAGATGCAGAAGCGCAAAAGAAATGTGAGAAATGTTGGAGATAACTCATAAAGGAACAGATGAAGTAAGGAGATCAAGGAAGCATGCCTTGATTCATGAATATGAGATGTCCAAAATGAGCAATACTGAAAACATATCTCAGCTGCAAACAAGATTCACTCACATTGTCAACCATTTTCTTGGTCTTGGAAAGGTATTTGATACTGAAGAATTGAATATAAAAATTCTGAAGTGTCTAACAAGACCATGGCAACCAAAAGTTACAGCAATCAAGGAATCCAAAGATTTGTCTAAAATGTTCGTGGATGCACTGTTTGGTAAGCTACTTGAGTATGAAATTGAAATGTCTCAACTAACCAATGCAGACTATGTAGAAAAGAAGCACAAAAGCATAGCCTTGAAAGCTGCATCTTCTAAAGTTGAAAAAGAAAAGGACTCAAGTGAAGAAGATGAAGATGGCAACATGAATCTAATTGTGAAAAAGTTCAGCAAATTCATGAGAAGGAACAAAAACAGAAAGTTCACAAAGTTCAACAAGAGAAATGACAACAACACCTCTACCAACTACACTTGTTTGGAATGTGGAAAGCCTGGACACATCAAATCTGAATGTCAAATTTTCTTGAAGAAACAACAAGGTGAGAGGAAGATAAAGAAGGAAGGAAAGCCAAAGAAAGCATGTATTGCTTGGGAAGACAATGAATCAACAACATCTGAATCTTCGAGTGAGAATAAAGAAGCTAATGTGTAATTCACATCTACATTGAGTGATGATGATTACTCAAGTGTTGAATCTGAGGTAAGTTCTGAATATGATAATATAGTTGATGCTTTCCATGAAATTCATGATGAGGCTCAAAGGCTAGCAAAATCAAATAATAAGTTGAAAGGAGATCTAAGATGGCACATCACCAAACTTGCAGAAATGCAAAGTGAACTTTGTAAGTTGAAAGAAGAAAATGAAAGATTTCTTTCAAGTTACAAGGCCAATGGGTGTATATGTCCATCTTCCTATTCTAAGGCAAAAAAATGCAAATTGTTACAAGATGAGTTTGATGCTTTCAAAAGTAGTCAAGGAGAAAAGTATATGTTACTTCTTTCAGAAAATAACTATTTGGTTGATCTTTTGAAAAGGCTTTATAGAGGAAAATGCAACTTGGCTGAAATGTTAAGTGTGCAAAAATATGTTGGAGATACTTCTGGTTTGGGTTACAAACATGGTTAAAAATCTTATGGTAAAACAAAATTTGTACCACCAAAACAGAAGAATCAAAGGAGCTTTTATAAATTAAAGTTTAATCAAAATGCTTACTTTGAATGATCATCAAAAGTTGTAACTTGTAACTATTGCATGAAGAAAGGACATACATCTTTTAAATGCTATGCTAGAAAATATTATGTGCCTAATGGAGAATGTGTGTGGGTGCAAAAGAAAAAGAAAATAGCTAACCCCTATGGACCCAACCTAAATTGGGTACCTTTCCTTGTTACTTGATTTGAATTTTGCAGGTGTGTCTAAGAGCAAGATCATCACTATGGTATCTTGATAGTGGATGCTCTAGGCACATGAAAGGTGACATATCCATGCTTACAAATGTCATACTAAAAGATGGAGGATTTGTCACTTATGGTGATAATAACAAAGGGAAGATAATTGGAGAAGGAAACATAGGAGACAGCCTTAAGACTATTGAAACATAATCTCCAAAGCATAAGCCAACTATGTGACAAAGGGTTCAAAGTTTATTTCAACAACAATTGTTGTTTGATTTGTGACAGTCAAAATGGTGAAGTTATCCATGTTGAGAATTTGGAGTGTGATATTGATGGAAAACCAATGAAAGAAGTTTTGCAACTCAATGATCTGAATGGAAAAGAAAAAGCTGAACCAAATAATGTACTGGAACAGTCAACTCCATTACAAAAGCACAAGGATTGAAGAACTACTAAAGATCTTTCTCTTGACAATATAATAGGGGAAGTATCCAAGGGAGTTTCTACTAGATCCTTTTTAAAAAAATCTTTGTTGTAATATGGCATTTGTTTCACAAATTGAACCAAAAGGTATTGATCAAGCTTTGCTGGATGAACATTGGTTAATGGCTATGCATGATGAGTTAAACCAATTTAAAGGAAATGAAGTTTGGGAGTTAGTCCCTAGACTATCAACTCATAAACCAATTGGCACAAAATGGGTTTTTCGAAACAAGCTAGATGAAAGTGGCATCATAGTAAGAAACAAGGCTAGATTGGTTGCTAAAGGATACAACCAAGAGGAAGGCATAGACTATGATGAAACTTATGCTCCAATTGCTAAATTAGAAGCCATTAGGTTGTTACTTGCATATGCTTGTTTAATGAACATTAAATTGTTTCAAATGGATGTTAAAAATGCAATTTTAAATGGTTACATTTAAGAATAAATATATATAGATCAGCCTCCTGGATTCATTGATCACAAACATCATAACCATGTTTTCAAATTAAGAAAAACTTTATATGGTTGGAAACAAGCACCAAGGTCTTGGTATGAAAGGTTAAGCAAATTTTTGCTTGAACAATCTTTCATAAGAGGACAGGTTGACAAAACTTTGTTCATCAAGAAAAGAAGAAATGATATTTTCCTGGTTCAAATTTATGTGGATGAGATTATATTTGGTTCAACTAATCAATCTATGTGCAGAGAATTTTCTGTATCAATGCAGAGTGAATTTGAGATGTCAAGGATGAGGGAGCTTATATTCTTTCTAGGATTACAAGTCAAGCAAATGAAGAATGGAACCTTCCTTAGCCAAGCTAAATATTGTCAGGAAATGATCAAGAAATTTGAAATGGAAAATTGGAAGGATGCTGCAACACCAATGGCAACATCTACCTATCTTGATTCAGATGACAAAGGAAAAAGTGTTGATGAGTCCAAATACAGGGGAATGATTGGTTCTTTGCTATACTTAACTACAAGTAGACCTAACATTATGTTAAGTGTATGCTTGTGTGCTAGATATAAAGCAAGTCCCAAAGAATCTCATCTATCGGCAGTCAAAAGAATCCTAAAATATCTCAAGTCCATACCAAGAGTAGGATTGTGGTATCAAAAGGTACATCTATCGGCTTAATTGGATATTCTGATTCTGATTTTGCAGGGTGCAAATTGGATAGGAAGAGTACTAGTGGTACATGCCACTTTTTAGGAAGCTCTTTGATTTCTTGGCACTGCAAGAAGCAATCATGTGTGGCCTTATCTACTGCTAAAGCTGAATACATTTCTACTGGAAGCTGTTGTGCACAAAGTCTTTGGTTGAAGCAACAACTTCAAGACTTTGGTGTTGAGATACAGGAGATACCCTTGCTGTGTGATAATACCAGTGCCATCAACATATCCAAAAATCCTATTATGCACTCAAGGACCAAACACATTGATATCAGACATCATTTTATCAAAGACCATATTCAAAAGGGTAACATCAAAATTGAGTTTGTTGAAACTAAAAATCAATTAGCTGATATATTCACAAAACCTTTGGCTAAAGATAGATTCTTCACTCTTAGAAACATGCTAGGAATTCTAGATGAATCTAGTGTGTGTTAGAATGATGTTTATGTGCTCATCTACATGAAATTGCATCATTTATTGGCCATTCATCTCAATTCTTACAAATTTGAAATTGCTGCATAATTATTGTTCATACTGATAAATTGACTGTAATAATTTATTAAGTCTCATGATAATCAATTAAATGAACTTAAAAAACTTTTTTAGAATGAATTTTGTGCTTATGTAATGGATTAAAGAGACAAAATAATCGATTATTCTTCATTTAAAATGTCTTAAGAAAATAAAGTTCACCGGAATAATCGATTACATCATCAGATTAATCGATTACACAAGCTTAAAAATCTTTTAAAACATTACATTTCACTAGAATAATCGATTATCACATATTGTAATCGATTACACTTCATCTTCCTGAAATGGATCACTCACTGGTATAATCGATTACACCTCGTGTTAATCGTCTACAACTCTTTGCAGAAACCAATTTTGCTTAGGAATTAATCTATTACATAAGCTCGTAATCGATTATTCATGGAGTTACTGCAAGATTTCTTGGAAATTGTAACTGCCCAACTGTCACCAAATTCAAAATTTTGAATCTTCTGAGTCTTAAAGCTAGTGGGTTAATTCGAAACAACTATTACTCATTTCAAATATCGAATTTTTGAGCCCAAAAACTTCTATAAATATAGCCTTAGTTGAAGGAAGAAATCACACCACTCTCTTCTTCAACCTTAAGCCTTGTTGTTCTATTTTCTCTTCTTTTGAGTCTAGATACTCTGCTCTTTATATTCCTACCTCTGTAGTCACCATGTCTACTCCTAAGAGATCAAAAACCTCTAAGAGAAAGAGTGTTGAAACCTCTAACCCTGTAGCAAATAGGTTAGAACATTGGTTTTCTAGTGAGTGTGAGAAAATGAACTACCTACAATTTAATGCCACTAAACTCATTTTCCCTCCTAAACACCTTTATCTTGCATGGTTCACTAGAGAAGGTTTTCAATTTCCTGCTATGATTGGAGCCCAGGGGTTAAAGAAATTTGTTGAGATGAAGGGTACATTTTACCCTAAATTAGTGAAGGTGTTTTACACCTGTGCTAAAGCTTCTATGGATGGGACAATTTTGTCTCAAGTTAATGGGGTGGCCATGGAAATCACTCCTGAGGTTTGGCAAAAAGTTGCTGGAATCTCCTTTGTAGGTAAAAGGAAATTTAAGGAGGAGGCTGAGGGTTATAATAGGGTTGAAACCTATAGAGGAATGCTTCTTGACCCTCACATGAGGCTGAAGCTGAGGCTTAGTATTGGTCCTATGACTCATGGAGATAGACTTCTTCATTATATCATCACCTACATCTTGACTCTTAGGTCCACAAATCATGCATAAGCCACAAATGATGACATACAACTTGTGTATGGTATGAAGAATGTCATTCAGATGAACTGGATCCTCATTATTGAGGAAACTATGCTGAAATCCAAAAGATTAATGAATTATCCATTTCCATATGTTGTTTTAGTGTCTAGATTCATTGACTACTTCAAGATAGATGTCTCTAATGAGGTTGTGGACAACACAAACTCCAGCAATAGCCTCATTAAAGAGAAACATCTTAACAAGCTTGGGATGGTCAAGACCCTCTATGGATGGCAGATGGTTGATGAAGAAGAAGAAGCTGAAGGCCCTGCTCAACCATCTTACAGTCCTTTGGAATCTCTCATGTTTCAAAAGATAGATGCTTTATTGTCTCTACACCGTGAACACAGGGCTGAGACAAATTCATCTATGGAAGAGATGAAATCCAGACTGGAAAACATAGAGGCTAGGCTGGTTCTTGATGATTTTGATAAACTAGCTTAGAATGCTTGTGTTTTTCTTTTCTGTTGCTGTTCTGGTTTACTGGTTACTTTAACATTTCTGTTGTTTGTTTCTATTGATTAATGTAATGCATCTTTTCAATTCATGAAAGCTCTATTTTCTCATTTTAACATTCTCTCTATTCCCATTATTTTTGTGTTTGAGAAGACAAATAGCGGGAGAAATAATTGTAATTGTCATAGGGGGAGAAATGAGAAATAACTCTGTTTGTTTAAAGGGGAGAAATACTTAGAGATTTTTTCCCTCTGACTTTAATGTATGCTCTGCTAATAATGTATGCTCTTTGTTAATATATTTTTTTAAATCTACCCAAGACAGTGGGAGTATTATTTTTGAGGAATGAATTGTGCTTATGCTTGTTCTTGCAAAAAGCAAATTTTGATTTCAGGATATCAAGTATAATTTTCCTATCCTTCATCTCTCAAATGCAATCAAAAGATAGAAAAATGAACAATTGGTATTTGGCATGCTCAAACCCAAAAAGGGGGAGATTGTTGGATTTAAAGGAAGCTGCAAGAAGATTGAAGCAAGGATGGCTTGAAGTTTTTTCTTTTTACATGCCCAATCAAGTTCGAAGACATTTGTAATTTGTCTAAGTGGTTCAAGTGCATAACTTTGTGATATTTCATTGCATTTGCATTCTCATCCTCATGCATACATGTTTTTGATTAAGGAACTAAAGCTGCTCAAATGATTTTACAAGAATTCAAGTTCTCATGACTAAGTTTTTGGAAAAATGGAAACTTACTGCTTTAATCGATTACATAGTATTTTAATCGATTAAATGTCTTTGTTTTAAATCTGGAAAAGCCTTGAAGAACAGTTTAATCAATTACAGTATTCTTGTAATCGATTACATAGTGCAATATGAAAATCATACTTGACTGGTATAATCGATTACCATTCTTTGTAATCGATTACACATGTTATCTCATATTTTAAGCTTCACTAGTTTAATCGATTACCAGTATTATGTAATCGATTATTATGCATTGTTTCAAATACACATAGACTGCTTTAATCGATTACACTACGTATTAATCGATTATTCTGTTCATAAACATTTTCCAAAAATTTGAGGAGCAAATTGAAAACAAAAGGAATACCCACAATAACCAAGATGGGGGGTGAATTGGCTAAAACTTGGTCTTTTAAAATTTTCTTTTCTAAATCAGAGTTAGGATCTTAATCACTTTTTAAAAACAAGAAAGCTTTTATTCAATCAATTCACTCAGCTCAGAAAATTAATGGCTTAAAACATAACTTGTTGAGTAATGATAAGAATACCAAGAATCAATGAACAAAATACCCAATAGAGATTAAAGAACAAGGAATCAACACAAGGATTTATACTGGTTCACTTCTCAAGAGAAGCTACATCCAGTTTCTTCTAATCAACACTAGATTAAAGTTCTACTATTATAAATTTCAGTTCTTACAAGCTTGATTACATTTACTCTTTATCAACCCTAGATAAAGAAAGGAAATCTAAAACACTATTAGACACCTTATCAACAAGAACCAAAGAACACTACTCTGTTCTTCCCTAGAGAACACTACTCTAGTGCAAGCCTCAAGAACAAATTTACAATAGCTTTAATTAACAAAAATTACAAAACAAATTTATACCCAAAAAGAATGGAGAGAAACAACCTGATGATCCAATGATAACGAATGCATATGAGTTACCAATCAGAGTTGAATGATCAAATGAAAATCATAACATGCTCTCATATTCTTCTTTGAAATACTCTTGCCCAAGAAATCACTCAAAACTCATGAAGATTAAGAAGTGGGACAAGAGGTTAGTATACTCAGAAAAAACTCTTTCAATCTTGGTGAAGGCTTGTGTGTAATCAGAAATTTGAATTCCTCAGATTTAAAAACAAGACAAGCCTCACTTCTATTTATAACAAAACTTTATAACTAACTATAATCGATTAAACGCTCCCAATAATCGATTAAATTGCCATTTTAATCAATTAAAATGTTCATAAGTTTTCTGGGTTTGAATCACGAAGCAAATAATCGATTAATACGACCTGTAATCAATTAAACCAGTAGCACAACATTTCAGAAAAGCCTTGTGTAATCGATTACAATAAATGGTAATCGATTAAAGCAGTGAAGCATGACTTTCTTTTAACACTATGTAATCGATTACAATCAATGATAATCGATTAAATTGTTCTTCAAAGCTTTTCCAGATTTGAAAATGAAGCAAATAATCGATTATCTTACTGTGTAATCTATTAAACCAGTGGCATTTGTATTTTTCCAAAAGCATTTCTTCTTTGGTTCTGTTATCAAAGGTTGCTTCAATTCTTTATGAAAACATTTAGGCACATGAATGATTAGATGCATGCAATGCATGGATCAACAAATTAACTTCTCTACACACTTTATGGATTTACATTCTTCCAAGGCATTCCAAGGCATGTGAAAAAGCTCAAAACATTTCTCCAAGTCCTAAGTGTCAAGCTTCAAGATGCTCCCCCTATATCCAACACAATTTAATCGATTATTTAGTTATTATAATCAATTACATATAGCAAAATAATCGATTACACCAGTAGATTAATCAATTATTGTCAGTTAAATCAGTTTTATATAAAGCTTGGTGAGTCTGTTTTCTATAAATAGAGATTGAACGAATCATTTAACATACATGAGTGACTTACCCGAAAGACACAAAGCTTTCTAAGAATTCAAGAGACTGATTTCTGAGTGAGAAACACATCTTGTAAAGATCAAGATTTCTGAATTTTTTTATGAAGATGTGTTAAAGAAAGGAAGTTTTTCAAGATAGTGATTCTGAGCATTTGATTTCTTAAAACCTGGATTGTGTGGTAATCTCAATTCATTTCATTCATTCATACATGAAGGATCACATGTTGTGTTTATCTTGAAACTCTTTTTTAGATATTCTAATATTTTTTTTTTGTTGTGATAAATCAATTTGATTCTGTCAAGCTTTCTAGAGTAGGGTTCTCTAGGTGAAAGATCTGAGTAGGGTTCTCAGGATCTTTGTGATTTGTTCTCTAATAGGGTTTTAGAATTCAGATTCTTTATCTAGTGTTGATAAAGATAATCACTTGTAAATTGCTTGTAAAGAATATTTTGATTTAGTGAAAACTCTAACCTAGTGTTGGTTGGAAGACACTGGATGTAGCCTCCAAGTTTGTGAGGTGAACCAGTATAAATTGCTGTGTCTCTTATTCAAATTCTGTATATCTCTCATTGCTTGTGTTTGGGTAATCAAGATATAATCAATAAGAAATTTTTTTTGTCATTACATGCATAACAAGGTTGATCTTGGTTGAAAGAAAAGTTCTGGTTTGAAAAAGGTTTATGTGATACGATCCACAAATCAAATTCCACAAATTGTTTCAAGAAAATTTTTTAAGACCTGTTTTAAACCAATTCACCCCCACTTGATTTATTTGAAGAGTGTTCATTGTGTTTTTCACTGTTAACATCGGTTTTTAACCTTTTAACGAAAAACCGATGTTAACAGTAACACGTTAACATCGATTTTTAAGAAAATCGATGTTAACCATGTCCTGTTAATTACAAAATTGCCACCGCGTTTTCGTTAACATCGGTTTTGGAAAGAAACCAATGTTAACGTAACGATGTTAAATGTAATATTTCTAGTAGTGTAACATCATTCTAATGTTGACTCTAGTACAACTTCATTCTAATGTTCTATGCTCATTGTAGCCTTTGATAAATCTCTTATGTAAGATCTTCTTCATGTCTTTGCAACTTAGTAAGGTTGATATCTTTAGAGGGAAGCACTGACTTCATAAAAAAATGGGCTTCTTTCAAAATCTTCTTAAGCTTCTCACTTGAAAGCATAGTTGAGACATTCATTATGAGCTTGTTCTGAACTCATCAAAACACTTGATATGTTATGCCCTTTGTATATCTTTCATTGTATCATTTGTAGATCTTGCATAGCTTTCCTGCATATGATGTTATGTTTTGAGATAGTTCTCTGATGTATATGGAAAGCCACTAAATGTTCTTCTTATATCATGATAGACTTGTATTCCAAACATTCTGGTGTGAGCTTGTTGTAGCATGTTATGTTCACTACTATTTTTTATTTCTTTGACCATTTGAATGGCCAAAATGGATTTTGATGTCTTCAGGAAAGTTGTAGACAATTCTATCATTGATATTTAGGCACTAGTCTCATGTCATTTAGACCAATACATAATATAATAAATCTTTAGAGCATTGAAGTTGTGTTATATTGTGAGGACAAAATGACATCTTTATCTTAATCAATTTCCATAGACACTAAGATCATCTCATATGTACTCGTGTAGCTCAAAAAGTCTTCAAATTACTGCACGTATATCAAGCTATCTAGATAAATCAATGTCTACAACTTTAGGCTCAATTTTGTCCATGATACAGGTTTTATCAGACCACGACTTGCTCATGAAAGTTGAATATCATTCTTCAAGCTTTCCATAGACATCAAGAATAGCTCAATTACATTTTTTGAACTCCAGATACAATGTCCAGAATGAACTCATCCTGTTGATGAAATTTCATTTTGAGTGTGTTGCAGCAAAATTGTTCTTCATGTCATGTTCATTGGGCAGATCTTCATGTCATAGCTGTGAGAACACTATATTATATTAGAACATGAGAACAACTAATAACAATCATCGAATCAAGATTGAAAATAGTAGATAGTTGAGATTAAAATATTTATAATTCAAATTCAAATCATATATATCATAAAATCTCTAAAAGGTTAGCCAAATAACAATTAAATATACAAATATCTCAATTATCATTTCCTAAAATAGCTCATTTAATCCATCACCATCACCATCACCACGATTTTCGCTTCCACCACTATGACCATTATTGCAGCAACCACCACAATCATCACCGCTATCACCACCGTCACCACGTCCATCGTCATGACCATTGTCGCTAATCATCACAACCACCGTCATCAACTGCCACCACCTTTGCCGTCATGACAGTCGTCGATGGTGGTGATGGGTAAATGATAATTGAAATATTTGTTTAGTAAATCTTTTAGAGATTTAATGGCTTGATTCTACGTAGAATCGCGATTCTACTACGTTTTCGCTAGTCTGCTGGGTTTAGGAACGATGTCATTTTGAATAGCAATTTTTTCATATTTGGACCAGATCCATAACAGATTTGCTTCCTACACCCGGTGTTTGCTTACTATACACCTTCTGGCTCATTTTTTTTTATATTAAAAACTGGACTTTTGTTTTAATTTAAATAATTTCTATTTGCACTTTTTTTTATTAATACACTTTACTTGTGTTATCAACTTTAATACTTCAATTCTTATTTTGAATTTTTTAGTATCCTTTATTTATAATTGCACTCATTTAATTTGACAACATTAGTTATGTCATTGTTTCATATTTATATATAGGTAATTTACTTTTTTTTGTCTGAAGTAGACTCTTACGATTCTATGATTCGATTCTATGAGGCCTTCACAATTCTACGTAGAATCGCGATTTTGACAACCTTGCTTAGAAGCGTTATTTTGGAAAAAATAGTGGACCAAATCCCCTTTGAAAATTTGCCCAGAGCTTCCTCTCTGAATTTTGAGCGTTTTGACATATCATATGCTTCAATCGGACATTTCTATCAAAAGTTATGACCGTTTGAAGTTTATATACACCATCAATTCGTACAGCGTGACACATGGCGCAACGGGAGGAAACACGCCCAATTTGGACGTGACTCGGGGGGGTGACATGCTCAAATTGGGCGTAACTAATCATGTCTAATTTGGGCGTATTTGACAACCTCATTTGCGTAAATAGTTTGTAAACAACCCCAATTTGATAATTATTTATTTAAAATATATTATTTGAGTTTCTTTTGCCCTGCATGAATAACTATAACATTTAATATATAAATATTTAAACTAATTAATTGAAGGTAAAATTTACAAATTAAGAAAACAATATTATTATAAATGTATGATTTAAAATAATTATTTTAAATTTGAAAGTATTAAAAAGAAAAATTCTTGAGTGAGAGATTACATATTTCTTCTAACTTATTTTGGTAAGATTTTAATCTTACTTATTGTATGTGATTATTATTAGTCTAAGAAAATTTTATATGTAAAGAAAATTAAATATGAGTTATCTTACTAAATAAATCATTTTTCCATATATAAATGGAACGAGATCTTATAGTATCAATCCTTTCTGTTAAAAAAATATTAAATATTACTATAAGTGAAGTGACGTGATACAAGAAAATAAAAAGAAGTTCCCACTCCCATATTAAAAGTAACGACTTAGAGATTTCTTTAAGGGTTGGACTTTGGAGTAAGAAAAAAAATTGTGACGATTTTTTAAAAACAATATATAAATGAAATTTATTATGTGAAAAGCGAAAAGGAGTGGTGTTTGGAGTTTCAGTCAGAAGACCCCTTGCTAATATATCGATAAGATAGAAGCATACTTGTTATTGGTCCACGATCCTCAGCACGTGGACCTAGTCACCTAGTTAGTTTTCAGATGTGGGGCTTTCAGAAGCTACAACAGTCTTGCAAGTTGAAACTCTAGCAGCTAGTATATTAGAACATTCAAATTAAATCACTGTATGAGTTTGAAAATTTTCATTTGGTCCACAGCACGTGAACGAGACTTTTTTATATCTGTCACAATTTTTTTTAAAATTTGCCTAAATGTCACGAGGGCCAAAATATTTGTAAAAATGCCACGTGGGCTAGTTCGCTAGTCAGAGAAGCGAACTAGGTATGCTGAGTTGGTGCTCCTCTGAGCAATGAATCAGTGCCCCATCAGAACCGGGCAGGACGCGTGGCAATGGACAGAAGTTCGCTAATAAGGACAGCGAAGTAGGTACGTAGTTCGCTAGGTGTCATAGCAAACTATGTAGATGCATGCCACGTGGCTACCTAGTTCGCTGGAGGTAGTAGCAAACTATGTAGATGCATGCCACGTGGATACCTAGTTCGCTGGAGGTAGTAGCAAACTATGTAGATGCTTGACACGTGGCAGCTTGGACTGCTCGTTGGGCAGAGACGTAGTTCGGTGGGATCTATAGCGAACTAGAGGGCCATTTTATAACGCGCCACGTCATCTACATAGTTCGCTTCTCTGACTAGCGAACTAGCCCGCGTGGCATTTTTACAAATACTTTGGCCCTTGTAGCATTTAGCCAAATTTTAAAAAAAAGTGTGGCAGATATAAAAAAGTCTCCACGTGAACCTGGTCACCTAGTTAGTCTTGCAAGTAAAGCTGTAGCAGCTAGTATATTTACAACATTCAAATTAAATCATTGTATTGTATGAGTTTGAAAATTTTCAGTTGGATGTTTAGTAATTATTGGTGTGAAATTTCTTTAGTGAGTTTGAAAATTTTCATTTGGATGTTTGGTAATTATTGGTGTGAAATTTCTTTAATCGTGGTGATGTTTAAGTATTAAGCATTGATTCCTTTAGGTGATTGATTCAAAGAAGAAACTTTATTCATTGGTTGGATTCTTAGTTCAATCAAAAGAATTTTATATATAGCAATCAATAAACTGAAGTTTCTAAATTAAACTACTCTTATATAAAAATTGTGGTAAAGGAAAGCAATAAATAACTAAAAAAATAAAGGAATTTTTGAAAGTAGGCGAAATAAGACAAATAAACGAAATAATGTAAATAATAGATTGAAAAATGATTGATTTTTTGTGTATCGATATTTGTGTCTGTTACAATATAATAAATCATATTTATAATCGACAAACAATTATATTACCTTAAGCATTATTAAAAATTGCTAAAATCTATGAGATCATAACTATCAACAGCTCCACTATCTATCAAGTTGTCTTACACGTGCTCTAAGTCGGCCTACACATCACTTAAAGTGTTCCATCCTAATCGTTTTACCTTTTTACCCTCAACTTAGCCAGGTCAATTGCCTCGATCAACTTCCTTATGTCAGTTGTATTTATTAGTAGTAATTACTCCAATGACTAACTTTTCGTGGGGACTGATCTAAAAGTGTATTGGGATCAATTGTTTTTAACATAATTATTTAATATTAATTAAATTCTCATAACTAATATATTTTAAAAAATATTTATTATTAATTTTATGTGTAAAACTAAAGTTATGATTTAGTACTAGAAAGAAAATTTAGCAAATATTTACTCAAATATATATTTTTATTTATTTTTCTTAATTAATAACTTTTTAATATTTTTCCCCTCATATGCACAATGGATGTTGAGGGTGGAGGCCCAAGGCCCGTGGTTGCCCACATAGATTCGTCAATGATTAACCATAACCATTTCAATAATATAAAAAAAACATTTCAATGATAATTCATGCTAATAAAAATATGTTTACCAGCACTTTAGACAGCATATGTAACTAGGTTCTAAAAGAAAATTTTAATGCGTAAAATATAAAAGTTATCAAATTAAGCTGAACTGTACGAAAAAAAGGAAGTCTTATAGTAAATGAAAGATTTTAAAAGTAATTAATTATTTTATTTTTTTGAATAAAATATTAAATAATAGTAAAATTACGTGTGAAAAGACAAAAAATGTAATAAAGGATTTTCTCATAGTAAAAATATATATTATCTCAAATTTGTAAAATAAATGTAATTAATCTTATAATTGTGATTTCTTTAAGAAAGATATTGTTGTTGTTATTATTATTATTATTATTATTATTGAAATCATTTTCTTTTTCTGAACTATAAAGTGCTTAGCATGTGCCTGCGCTACCTAAGATTGATGATTTAAAAACTGAATAGAGAAAACTCTGCGTCAAGCTGAATCAACTCCTTTTAAAAAAAAAATGTATAAACTCTTATACCATTAATAACTTTATACTCCTATGTAATCTGTTTTTATAGATTGAACGTACGGTTTTTTTTAAAAGTGTTCAATGGGAGGCACAAGATTAATTTGAATATAAAATCTTGGGCAAACTATTTAAATTCTCACATTAAGTCAATTCTAATGATTTTAATAGTTGAATTTAATTATATATTATTTTAATTGTTAGATGAATATAACTTACGTAACGTAATATATAATTAACACACACTTACATATGTAAAAAAAACGCAGACATTTAATATATATATATATATATATATATATATATATATATATATATTATTTATCTGTAGACATTTTTTATGGTGTTTGTTACTATGAGGTTTATCAACCAGTCCGTTGTTACACACTAGTTTTTTTTTGGTATCTTCCATCCTTGATACTTCCTGAATCCTGATTTAGGATCTAAATATATTGTGAAGGTTTATATAGACGATGTTATTTAATTTAAATAATTCTTTAATTTAAAAACTTGGTCTTCTTAATACATTTCTATATAATAAAAATAGTTTATTAGTTGTTACCAACGAAGACATATTTTATTATATTTTCTTTTAAAAATACCCAATTTCACCATTATTTAATAATAATGGTATTTTTATTTCATATGATTTTATTCTTTTTTACACTTCAATTTAAAAAATTATGTACAAAATATAAAAATAAAAATGTGTTAAAAATTTATATTTCAATAAGTAATGCAGGCTAATATTTTAAAACAATTATATCATCTATTATTTTTAGGGACTTTATTATTTTAAGTGAACTTGTAATATTACTAAATAAAATGTTAGGAGCTTAAATGAGTAATATATTTTAATGAACTTGCTAGGTATCTATTAACACACTAAACTATAAGAAGACTTATGATTTATAATTTACTGTATCACTGAAAATTCATACTCTTTTCTTCCATTTGAAGAGAAACTAAGGTCCTATTGAGATTTTAAGAGATTTGATTGAAGAAAAACCATAAAATCATTGGTTTCCTTTGATTGTGTTCATATTGCCACAATGATTTCACAATAATACTAGAAGAACACTTAGATAAGAAATCAATGGTATCATGTATTTATTATAATCCTTGATAATTAACATTAAGTATACTGTAGATTTCACAACTTTTAGAGGACTGTTTTAGGATATATACCTATAATTTATATTTTTTTCTTCTGCATAAAAAATACAAAGGATTAAATTCTAGCAACTGATATCAGACATGTCCTCGTTTTTTATTAATATTAAGATTCAATCTTTTCAATTATTTAATGTTTGGATGGGGCCGGGTTTTCACGAGTTATTTTCATACATATTGTTCTTAATTCCTCTTCTGGAATTTATTTTGAATTTTTCTGTTTTTTAATTAAAGAAAATGTTTTAGTTTCGTAAGCAATTAAATTGATGTTCAATATGAGTCGTCACTGCTCCAGGGCTAATATTATAAGCCTATAAAATGGAACTATATTGTCTTTTATGGCCAGTAGTCAGGAATTCCCAAATTAGAAATTTGGTAAATCATAATATATTATATCACTTTCGAATTTTCTATTTAGTAAATATTGTAGTCATGTTTGGGAATTTACGAATTGGATGATGACTGATGGTGTTAATAGTATATTATGATTAGTTATTATTGTGAAGATATGGAAATTGATCTTATTATCAGTCAAACACGCAACACCCAGCTATATCTATACTACAATTGTTCTTAATTCCTCTTTTGAAATTTCTTTTGAATTTCCGTGTTTTAATTAAGAAAAAATGTTTCAGTTTCGTAAGCATATAGGTCGTCATTGATAAAGGGGTAAAAGTATAAGCCTATAAAGAAGAATTATACATGTGTATTTTTATGGCCAATAACCTTATAGTCAGAATTCACAAATTAGACATCCTTGCCAAATCATAACCATATTATATGACTTTGGTTTTTTCGATTAAGTAAATCACTAAATATAT
This sequence comes from Glycine latifolia, assembly GCA_013407115.1. Taxonomy (NCBI): domain Eukaryota; kingdom Viridiplantae; phylum Streptophyta; class Magnoliopsida; order Fabales; family Fabaceae; genus Glycine; species Glycine latifolia. Next base: position 24,125 of record QARZ01000572.1, read on the forward strand.
TATTGCCATGGCTGGAATTTACGAATTGGATAGTGACTGATGGTGTTAATATATTATGATTACTTGTATTGTTGTGATGATACAGAAATTGATGATCTTAATAATAATAAATAAATCTGACAGTTTAGTGATCATTGAATATTGTCACTCTGATTTTTTGGGATGGGCAGATAGCAAACGTTTCACATTTAAATACATACTAGTGTTTTTATCTGGCAATGGGTATTTGTTATCATTTAATAAGATATCTCGGATAAATAATATAAGATGTACTTTTTTGATTGTGTAGTTAATGTTTAGATTGAGTTGCTTTGGGAGGTTTGTTTTTAGGTATATATCCTAATTCTTAAAGGTATTATTTTTTATATATCTATTATTACGTACATATTGTTTTGTTGCTTTGATTATATCTTTTATATTTTATCTTTAACTCTAGAACAAAAAATATATTCAACTAAACTAATTTGAATAAAATAATAAAGAAGAAAGCATGATGTGTTAGAGTTTACTTCTTTAATGTTGATTTGAGGGGTTTAATATTGCAGACCTAATTTATCATTATAAATATATTAGTTGGGGGTGTAATTAGATTAGACTCAGATTTTGAGAATTGAGAGGCGTGAGATACTCTGCCATTTGATATTTGAGTGCGTGAGAGATTTCGCACATTTGAGCAAGTCTGCGTGCCTGCATATTTGATATCACCATTGTTTGAAAGGTTGAGTGTACCACCAACTTGGCGTGTTTGATTCATTGTAACCATTCTCAGTTATAGTGAATATTTGATTTGGACCAGTGTCCCGTGAGTTTTTCCTCTCCAGATTAAGGGAATGTTTTCTCACGTAAAACATACTGATTGTCTCTCTCTCGCTCCCTTTGTTATTTGATTACGTTTCCGCATTTGATTGAGGGTTGACGATAACCCACATTTGAGTTTATTTGAGGATAAGACTGTTGTGCCACTTTTACCCAACAGTGGTATCAGAGTCCAGGTTCGACGGGTTCTAAAGGAGACGAGATGGAGACCAGCGGTATCACCCACGACGGAGATATGTTCAGGTTGACTGCAGACAACTTTGCGTATTGGAAACCGATGATGGAGGATCACCTCTACTGCAAAGATCTATTTGAGCCCATTACCCTTGCTGTGAAACCGACTGGCAAAAGCGACAAGGAATGGGAAATCCTGAGTCGAAAGGCGGTTGCCACGATCAAGAAATATATTGATAAAAGCCTCTTTGAGCACGTGTCCGAGTTCACGAACGCGTACGAATTGTGGAACAAGCTAGAATCCATGATTCAAAAGAAGACTCCCAGGAACAAAGCACATCTGGTTTGTCAAGTTGTGAAGATAGAATACAAGGACGAGATGAGCATGATTGAACACCACCTACAAAGGGATTGTGAATCAGTTGACCAAAGCTGAGATGAAGATTGATGAGGAGTTGCAGGCTTTGCTGTTATTGAGTTCGTTGCCGGAAAGCTGAGATACTCTGGTAGTGACTTTGAGTAACTCGGCTCCTGATGGAAAATTGAATATGGATGTTGTGACAGACAACCTTTTGAATGAAGAAGCCAGGAGAAGAAAACGAGATGTAACCAGCACGTCTGAGGCTAACGTTGCTGAGAATAGAAGAAATTCCGATTCCTGGGGTCGTAGCAAGAGCCGGGATCAAGGTGGACGAGATAGGTCCAGAGGCCGGTCAAGGCCAAAGCATGACTTGAAGTGCTTCTACTATGGGAAAGTAGGACACAAGAGACTGGACTGCCGAGCTCTGCAAAATGATGAACAAAACGGCTGTGTGAAGCCGGATTAGATTGTTCCCAAGAAGAGAAATGAAAGGAGCACCACGGCTGTGGCTACTAACCCAAATGCCAAAATATTCCTCCTTAGTGAGGAAATGTTGAACATAGCCCATGATGATTACATCTGGATTGTTGATTCCGGTGCCTCATTTCACGTCACCCCACAAGAGGGATTCTTTTCTGCTTATAGGAAGGGAGATTATGGTGTCATGAAGATGGGAAATCAGGTGACCAGTAGGATTGTTGGTGTTAGTGAGGTAACCCTGACCACAGATACAGGGTGCCGGGTTACGCTGAAAGATGTGAGGCATGTACCTGACATGCGTTTGAATTTGATCTCGGTTGGAAAGCTAGATGATGTCGGGTTAGTGAACTACTTTGGAGAAAGTAGATGGAAGCTGACCAAGGGAAGCTTGGTCGTGGCCCGAGGTATGAAGGACAACTCCTTGTATGTGATGCAAGGACAGATAAATGGTGGTGAAACCAATGCCATCTGGGATGGACAGAACCTGGAGCTATGGCACAAGCGCCTTGGCCACATGAGCGAGAAAGGACTCCAGATTTTGGAGAAAAAAGAACTATTGACCGGGTTGAAGGGCTAAGTGTTAGAGAGCTGCACACATTGCCTAGCTGAAAAGCAGCACCGGGTTTCGTTTGTGAGACCGGATCAACCCAGGCGACGAAGGCAGATATTAGACCTCGTCCATACTGACGTTTGCTCCATGTCAGAGAGATCGCTTAGAGGAGCTCAATACTTTGTTTCTTTCATTGATGATCATTCCCACCAGGTGTGGGTTTATTTGATGAAGACTAAAGACCAGGTACTCCAATGTTTTAAAGAATTCCATGCTATGGCGGAAAGGGAGACTGGCAAGAAGTTGAAAGTGGTTTGATCTGATAATGGTGGTAAGTACCAGGGTCCCTTTGAGGCTTACTGTAGAGGAGTCGGGATCCGACTTGAGAAGACACCTCCCAAGACTTCACAGTTGAATGGACTTGCTGAGAGGATGAACTAGACTATTGAAGAGAAGGTCCAGAGTATGCTATCCAATGCCAAATTGTCGAAAGCATACTGGGGAGAGGCTATCATGACAACTGTTGATTTGATTAACTTGTCACCATCAAGACCACTGGAAGGAGACATTCCTGAAGAAGTTTGGACAGGTCGGAAAGCGACCTATGACCACCTGAAGGTGTTTGGATGCCGAGCTTTCATGCATGTCCCTAAAGATGAGAGGGCAAAGCTCGATGCAAAGACTAAGGAATGTATTTACCTCGGTTCGCTGAAAATCGAGTTCGGGTTCAGACTTTGGGATCCAATCAATAAGAAGATAGTGAGAAGCCGATATGTAGTATTTCATGAAGATGAGACAATTCATGACATCGAAGCTTAAAGTCTGGGTTCCTGCCCGACGTGAAGAACCCGTCCCTCCTATCTGTGTTGAAGTAGGAGGAGAGCCCAATGAAAGAAATGTTGACCATCAACAACCTGATGAGGACTGAGATACCGAGGTCTGAGTTGATGCAGAGGACCGAGATACCGAGGTCCGAGTTGATGTGGAGAACCAGGAACCAGGTTCTCAAGCGACTGAAGAAGAACAGCCGAGATACCCCACTAGAGACAGAAGACCTTCTACAAGGTACTCTTCTAATGAATACGCCATCATTGCTGAAGATGGTGAGCCTCAAAGTTATGATGTGGCCGTGATGAGCTCAGACAAAGAAGAATAGTTGAAGGCAATGCAGGACGAGATGAATTCCTTGCATGAGAACCAGACTTATGAGTTGACCGAGTTGCCTAAAGGAAGACGAGCTCTGAAGAATAAGTGGGTGTACAAGATCAAACCTGAAGAGAATGGGCAGAAGCCGAGATACAAAGCCCGGATTGTAGTGAAAGGCTGCAATCAGAAGAAAGGTGTTGATTTTGAAGAGATCTTCTCTCCTGTTGTGAAGATGACCTCGGTCCGGATCGTGTTAGCTATGGCGGCTTTGATGGACCTCGAGGTAGAACAGATGGACGTGCAGACCACATTCCTTCACATTGAGTTGGAGGAGGAGATATATATGGAGCAACCAGAAGGGTTTCGAGCTCCGGGATGTGACGACATGGTATGCCGGTTGAAGAAGAGTCTCTATGGCTTGAAACAAGCACCTTGGCAATGGTACAAGAAATTTGAATCCTTCGTGAACGAGCACAAGTTTGTGAAGACTGAAGTCGACCACTGTGTATTTGTGAAGAGGTATGAGATCGATGATTCCCTGACTCTGCTGCTTTATGTTGATGATATGTTGATTGTAGGGCAAGATAAGTTGAAGATCTTCGCCTTGAAGAAGGCATTGAGTTCGGCCTTCGCGATGAAGGACCTCGACCCTACAAAGCAGATTCTCGAAATCAAGATCATCTGGGATAGAAAGAAGAAGCTACTGTGGCTAAGTCAAGAGAAATATGTTGAGAAGATTATGAAGAGATTCAACATGGACAAGGCCAAAACAGTCAGCACCCCCTTGGCCGGGAACTTGAAGCTGAATAAGAAGCAGTGTCTGAGGTCTGATGAAGACCGAGATGAGATGCAAAAGATCCCGTACCAATCCGCAATTGAAAGTTTGATGTATGCAATGGTTTGCACTAGACCCGCCTTGGCGTTTGCAGTTGAAATGGTGAGCCGGTTTCTTTCGGGCCCTGGCAGAGAGCACTGGGAAGCAGTGAAATGGATCTTCAAGTACTTAAGAGGGATGACCGAGTTATGCCTTTGATTTGGAGATGGAGAAGCCGAGCTGCAAGGCTACTCGGATGCTGATTTAAGGGGAGATTCCGACTCGAGGAAGTCGACGGCTAGATATCTGATGAGATTTGCTGGAGGAGCAATCTCTTGGCAATCAAGATTGCAGAAGTGTGTGGCACTTTTGATGACCGAGGCTGAGTACATTGCCATGACCGAGGCAAGCAAGGAGATGTTGTGGATGAAGAAGTTCCTAATGGAACTCGGCCATGAATAGGACAAGTATGAGCTGAAGTGTGATAATCAGAGTGCCATTCATCTGGCGAAGAACTCGACTTATCACTCCCGCTCTAAGCATATTGATGTGAGATATCATTGGATCCGGGATGTGGTGGAAGATGGAGAGCTCGGACTTGCCAAAGTGCACACTGACCAGAATTGGTTCGACATGATGACCAAGCCGGTATCAGCAATGAAGTTTGAAGATTGCTGTGAAGGTGTCGGGTTGGTGAACCCGTCTCATTGAAGAGGCCGGGCTGATGACATCTGTCACAATTTGACAGGTTGTATTGAACTCGGGCGATAGAAATGCCGGGTTATGTTTGAAGCTGTTGGGCTGAGTTGAACCTGTTGCATTAAAGATGTCGGGTTGTATTTGATTTGCTGCATTGAAGTTGTAGGGGGAGAATTGTTGGACTTTACTCCTTCAATGTTGGTCCAAGCCCAAATAAGGGGTTTAATATCCCAGACCTAATTTACCATTATAAATACATTAGTTGAGGGTGTAATTAGGTTAAACTCAGATTTTGAGAATTGAGAGAGCGTGAGATACTCTGCCATTTGACATTTGAGTGCGTGAGAGATTTCGCACATTTGAGCAAGCCTGCGTGCCTGCATATTTGATATCACCATTGTTGGAGAAGTTGAGTGTACCACCAACTTGGTGTGTTTGATTCATTGTAACCATTCTCAGTTATAGTGGATATTTGATCTGGACCAGTGTCCCGTGAGTTTTTCCTCTCCAGATTAAAGGAAGGTTTTCTCACGTAAAACATATTGATTGTCTCTCTCTCGCTCCCTTTGTTGTTTGATTACATTTCCGCATTTGATTGAGGGTTGACGATAACCCACCTTTGAGTTTATTTGAGGGTAAGACTGTTGCGCCACTTTTACCCAACATGATGAGATACAAGAACATATTCTCGATCAAGATGTTTGATTAATTTTGTTCATGCTACTTATTGATTAAAATATGTGATTTGATATGTTTTAATTATTATAGTTTAGTAAAAAATTATTTTTCTTATTGCTCATTATTTAATTTTCTTAGTTTATAAATCTCATTTGTTATAAATAAGAATATTTTATATCATCTAATCTGACAACACAAAACAAGAAATAATTCTTATATGATATTAGAGCTTAGATTTCTTTTGACTGAGAAATAACAAAAGAAAATTGTGCTCCACCAAATACCTATTGGTTAAATCAAATGTTAATACCAAAATTTGTAATTGCCACGCACAAGGGTAGATGTGGTTCAGGTGGATTCTAAATTTTACACGTTGGACGATGAATCAATGAGTGAGTGTGTCGTGAATGGTTGAAAAAAGGTGTGTCACTCGTGTAGAATGTGTGTGGAAGATGAAACATGGATTTATAGGGTAGGTGTAGGCCTTGAGCCTTTGTAAATAATTAACCTGTAAATAAAGTTAAAGATAATTATAGGCGGTAAATAATTCAAATTAAAGATAATATATACATTGTTGATAATATGTTACCTAATAAATAAGTAACAAATTTGTAGATAATGACTTATAAATAATATGATGCTTATAGATAGTCTTTTGAAAATAATTAAGTGTATTATTTAAATAATAATACGTAACAGATAAGTCGGTGGCTTGAATGGTCCCACTGATTTGTAGTAGGATTTACATTGAGAGTGGACATATGTACGATTGGTCCCACCTAGTGACCATGTATATTTTCCCAATTTGTATAGTACACAAAACAAAACAATAGAACTATAATTTTAATTCAAAAAATACGTGTTTTTTTTTTCATTTATGCCTTTTATAATCGTTCTCTTCTTTTTAAATTTATCTATCAACTAAGAAGCATAGTAATCAAGAACTGAAATAGAAAATATATATTTTTCGTTAAACTAAAAATAATGTGTAGATAAACGGATAAATCTTCAATTTCTAAATAAATGGTTGAAAATAAAAATTATACTTATTAATTTTATTAGTAAATAATTTAATTTTACTTAAAATAAATTTTGTAAACTATAAATAGAAAATACTTATTTTTTCCCAAAGAATAATCACAAACCAACACATTATACATATTTATTAAATAAAATTACAATTTTATTTGAAACAGAAAATAAATAAATTTATAACTATATATTTTTTTCATTTATTTCTGTAATAATTATACTTATTTTTAAATTTACTTATCAATTAAATTAAAAGTAAGAGTCGTAATAATCATGAACTGAAAATAGACAATATAAATTTCACGTTATAAGTACAATTTATTTGTTAAATATAACTACAATTTTAATAAAAGCAAAACATACGTAGTCTTTTTTTTTATATATATATTTTTTCATTTTTGTCCTTAATAATTATATTTAAAGATACCAAGTTCAACATCATTTGAATCAATGATTTGTTGATTTTGGACTATATATTTTACATTTATGTAAATAATAATTATACTTATTTTTAAATTTTCTTATTAATAAATTTAAAAGTAAAATAGTAATCATGAAGTGAAAATGAAAAATATAAATTTTATTTTATATTACAAATAATGGATAGATAAACAGATAAACCTTCAATTTCTTTATAACGACTGTAAATAAACATTATGCTTACTATTTTTATGAACAAATTTTATAATTTAACTAAAAGTATATTTTTTAAACTATAAAGTAGACATTTTCTCTCTCAAAAGAATCATCTTAAATCAAGACACACATACTTATTAAGAAAAACTAAAATTTTAATAAAATAAAATGTATACAAGTTTTATCTATCTTCCTTATTTTATGCTTTTAATAATTATACTTACAAAGTATTGATTGAAAATTGGGTGCATTTTATCCATTAATGAATTAAATATTTTATATAAAACATAGATATTAAAATATGGAAATATAAATTGTAGTAGTAGAAATAATAAGACAAAAAGTATTATTATGCATAGAAAATTTTAGAAAGCTAGGACATTACCGAAAAATCAGTGCTCTATGAACAGTATATTAGCATCTCATACTCTTTTCTCCCATTGGAAGAGAAACTAAAGTCCTATTAAGATCTTAATAGATTTGATTGAAGAAAAAGCATAAAATTATTGGTTTCCTTTGTTCGTGTTCATTCAAAGATTTCACAATAATGCTAGACGAACACTTAGATCAGAAATCAATCAATGGGATCATGCATTTTTTATAATCCTTGATAATTAAATATATTATAGATTTCACAAATTTTAGTGGACTGTTTTATGATATACACCTATGATTTATTTCTTTTCTTCTGCATAAAAAATACAATGGATTAAATTATAGCAAGTGATATCAGACATGTCCTCATTGTTTGATTAATATTAAGATTCAACCTTTTCAATTATTTAATGTTTGGATGAGGCCGGGTTTTCACTAGTGATTTTCATACATATGGTTCTTAATTCCTCTTCTGGAATTTCTTTTGAATTTCTGTTTTTTAGTTAAAGAAAATGTTTTAGTTTCATAAGCAATTAAATTGATGTTCAATATGAGTCGTCACTGCTCCAGGGCTAATATTATAAGCCTATAAAGTGGAACTATATTGCGTTTTATGGCCAGTAGTCAGGAATTCACAAATTAGAAATCCTTGGTAAATCATAATCATATTATATCACTTTGGAATTTTCTATTTAGTAAATATTATAGTCATGCTTGGGAATTTACGAATTGGATAATGACTGATGGTGTTAATAGTATATATATTGTGATTAGTTATTCTTGTGAGGATATGGAAATTGATCTTATTATCAATCAAACCCGCAACACCCAGCTATATTTATACGACAATTGTTCTTAATTCCTCTTTTGAAATTTCTGTTTTTTAATTAAGTGCACTTGAAGTTAAAAATGTTATGTTATAGATAAACTTGGTGGAGGAGCACTTGAAGTTTGTTACTTATATAGCCTATTCGATCATGACATTGAAGTTTATAGCTCACTATGAGACATCCAATTGTGATATATAGATTTAAATGACTAGATGTCAAGTTGATCAATTAAAGAACAATGATTTGAATCCTTTAAAATTAACATGTTATATGAAGGTTATAGTTCCAATATATAAGATGATTCTGACATTTTATAGATTAATGATAAAATATTAAATAAGATCCTTTTTATATTTAAGTATTTAAAAATAGATATATAAGTTTTATAAAAATATACATTTTATTTCATTAAATGAATAACATTAACAAATCTAAAAAAATATAATATATTTTTATTTAATTTATTTTATGTTATTGAATAATATAAAGTAAACATGATAAGGTGGGAGATGAGTTTGACTGTTTCAACCACATCTATTTAAAAGATAAGAAACAATTGGTTTCAATTAAAAAGGTGATATTATAATTTTTAAATTGATCAAGTTTGGATAAACACACATGGAATACATCATATTTTAAAAATTTTAATTTATTTATATATTTTTTAAATAATAACTTGTTGATATTATAATTTTTAAATAATCATTATGTTTATAATTTATTTATTATTTCTTTATTAATATGCTAATTTAAGTTTTATTTCCTTTATAGGTTTAATTTTTGTTTGAGTTTCTTCAATATGTTGATATATAACCAACAATGGTTAATACAAGTGATAGCAATTTGTGTTTCTTAATCAAGTGATTTAAGATCCGAATGATGGTTGACCTTGGAGTATGAAATAAATCAAATTGAAACAATAATACCCACCTTATATACATTTGCAGTCCCCAACAAAAAGTTGATATATCGTAGAGCTGGAAATTCATTTAATATGAATTTATGACAGTAAAATATTATTAAAATTAACTAAAAGAGTAATATTTTTAATCACTTCGTCACATTTTAATTTGAATTTAAAAAAGAAGACACAAAATACAATGACTGTTTCAATTTATTTATAAAAAATATAAAATAATAATGAAAAATTATTATAAAACTATAATTTTTTTAAAAGAATTAAGTTCTTTTTAGTCTTATCTGCACAATTGATAAAATTATAGGATAAACGATTGTATCTATATTGTTTTTTAATTTTTTTAATGCGCTTACTTATTATTCATTGTAAAGAATTAATAGGTTTTTTTTCATGAGTTCAATACCGTTGCACCTCATAACAACGTTGAAGATCGGTCGTGCCTATCTACCAAATCATTGAAAACTCGTACTCTTTTCTCTGCATTTTCTTGCCATATTTAAGGTAAAGGGATCATATCATTCATTCATATTGGACATGCTAGTTTAGTTTACCTTGGATACCAAACTACATAAGATGTCATAAGTTGGAAAGTCATTAAATTATGCATATAAAGGGCACCATTACTCCATAATTACTGAATTGAAGCTCATTGATTAATGGTTATTAATACTTACGAATCTATATTTGCTTTTGGGTTAGTGAGATTGGTATCAAATAAGTAAGAAAACATGTATGGTTTTGCCATACACATTTCAAGGTAAAGATTTTACAGTGTGTTCTTATCAATATTTGGAAATTCCACGTGTGAGGTAGGTGTGGCCAATGTGGACTCCAAATTCTGCACATCAGATGATGTGTAGGCTTTGCTTAGAGGAGGAACATACAAAACAAAGGAAAAGCATTCCGATGCTCAAGTAAGTACATCAATTTATAAGAGAATTACTGAGTGTGAGAACTTAGCATAAGATGTAGAAAATGAATAACTTGAGTAATGCATTCAAGTCTTATATATGGAGTGTATTCGGAATGAATCTTGAGTGTCTTAGAGAGAACCTGTAAGGCTGTATTTATAGTGTGGAGTGTAGGCTTTGAGTCTTTGTTTGTTAGTAATCTGTAGATAAGATAATAACAGATAATAGCAGACAATTATCTAATTTAAACATAAGATAATGTGTACCTTATTGATATACTGTTACTTGTAGATAAGTAACAACTTGTAGATAACTTGTTAGGATATGATAAGATAAGGTGATTGCACCTATTTGAATATCCAAGTATATTAGATATGCTGTTAATAAAGATATGCGCAGTAGATATTAATATTCCTGTAGCGGGTTTGTGTTCGTACCCTTGTAGCAGGGCTGACGAGGAGCCCAGATACGCGCATCCGGGTTGACACTCGGAAGATGAATAAGCACTATTTAATGTGGCAGTGCTGACGTGGAGGGTGTCCACATGTACAGTGACCCCACAATAAAGATCACGTGTCATTTTACTATTTTGGACTGTACATAAGCCCCCCAGCCTTTGAGCCAATTTATGGGCGAAAGAGGATGAAAGAGTGTCGGTGCAGAATGTCCAGTATCATAGTAGTATGACGAGTGTCATTAGCCCCTGAGGGTGGACAAATGATGTCGCGTGTCGAGGTCAATAGCTTAATTGAGGTCGACCAAAACTTTAGACTTATGAACCGTAGTGGTTTCGGCGTAGTTTGGATTTACTAACCTATGAGTTACCAAGGATGGACCTTGGACCAAGGGCGGACCTTGGGTTTTGTAAAGTACCAAGGGCTGAAAGAAACGGGCCTTGAAGCCCGAAGGCATGTGAGAAAAACAAAATTTTTAAAGCGGAAACACGCATACCACACAAGAATCATTCTTTAGGACATAGATGTTACCTTGTTTATATTCGAAATTTGATGATCAAGGATAGGCTTGAAGATACAAGCCCTCTAATGTTGATCCACACCACTTCTTGTCAAGACTCAAAAACACTTCTTGAAGGCTACCAACAAACACCAAAGGAGGCAGGCTAGGCACACCAATGGAGAGGAAGAAGGTTATGTTTTAAAGTGTTATTACTTATCTAAGAGGCTCACCAATAGATGATATTGGTGGCTGAATTTTCAGCCAACACTCACACAAAGGGGCACGTGAAAATAGAGGAAACTAGATTAGGGTTTTTCCTCTCAAATTCTTAGAGAACTATGATCACAATAGTACACTTTATAGAAGAATTTGAGTCAGATTTTTAACCAAAAAATCTAATCATGAAGCATCCCACATGTGAAGATAAGATAGAGTTGTTGCATTTCAAAATTTCTAACAACCTCCTATCTTATCCTCCTAAGACCAAGTCAATTACTTGAGATTTAATTTTACCAAAAGATAATCATATATCAGCCATGTATAAGCCCATAATCAGCCCTCAAAATTCTTCCTAAAATCTAGGACATGATCATCATAAGATTCTAGTTGAATTCAAATTCAAATCTAGCTCTTATCTTCTCCTTTTGATATGAAACTAACTACTATAGTTAATTCATATTTAAATTCAAATATTTAAATTCAAAATTTAAATTACCAAATTTAAATATTAGATAATTAATTTAACTATTTAAATTAATTAATAATGTCTTGGACTATCCAAGCCCATTAACTCCATTCACGCGCCCCTCTCTCTTTAAGATAAGTATCCAAACTCTTTCTTGGGCCAACAACCATTATTAGGCCCAAAACCTTTAATGCTATAATGTCATGACAATAAAGTGTTAGTATGTGACCCATTTGGCCCAACATAGCTACTGACATAAATGAGTTTGGGCCCAACAAGGCCACTACTCATTTAATGACAACACAGAGCACTAGCAATGCTTTGTTGCCCCAGAACTAGTTAGGTAAATGACAAGATCATCCTATTAAATCTATTTGGTTTCCGTATGTATTTCCTTTCGTCTCGATTACCTTCCCATAAAACCTAGGGTAAGGAAACGTATCAACCTTTGCAGTCTAGGTTAAGCTTTAATACGAAATAGGGAGTCTCCAATTTTACTGACTCTAAAGGCAAATCATCTCATGATTTCTTTTACTATGCATAGATTCCTGAGTCCCGTAAATGTCATCCCGATTTCTCCGATTTACAGATAACCTAATATCTCACAGAGATTTGATGAATTCCTTCAGCTAGTCACTCTAGACTCGTGTTCTTTCAGGACATGCCCAAAGGTATACCTATGTGTCTCCATGTTTTAGGCAGACGAGGTATACAATCAAAGCATGTCTTCTAGAACACAGTCTAGGTGAAAACTTCTGGTCTAAGGAAAGACACACCCAAATAATAAGAGACTATTCTAATGATACTATCTGTGAGATTTCCTCATAGAGTCTCTTTGTGGGTCTGTTCAGTGCGAGCTATACCCTTATAGGTCCACCCACGACTTTAGCTAAGACATCTCCATGTCTGTAGCTCATGAGGTCTTTACCTTGTATCTGCATACAAGTAGTTAAGCCGTGCTAGTCTTAACCGAAATCACTGATCCCCATTCTCAGTATCTCTAGACTAGGAACTTAAAATTTAGGAGTAGACATCTGGTATCCTTGAATCCTCATGATCGTGATCCCATCACTGATACTCAAGAGATACCTATTCTATTCCAAGGGTTTTATCCAGTTACTCATATATTAATAATGATATCGAGACAGAATATGAAACAAGATAAAGAGCGCTTATAATTTATTCATGACAATATGAAAAGTACATGTACGTCCTAATCTAATGAAAAGATTGTCTCTAGGACATCCATATACTAACAAGGGCAGACCTTGGGTTTTGTAGAGTACCAAGGGCAGACCTTGGGTTTATGCCAAGAGAGGCTCTTGGGCTTTATAGCTCTGATTGTATTAGTAGCTGAACTTGGACAAGGTAGTCCGGGTTGTGAATGCTGAGTTATCCAAGGTGGACTATTTTGTCTTTTAGTAAATAAGATTGATCTTGGTAGGTAAGTGAAGCGTCTAGGATAATGATAGGTCTGAGCATGGCAAGTAAATGAAGCGTTAAGGCTGATAAAATCTGCCAAAATGTGATCGTTTGATGTGATTATTGAAAACATGCATTTTGGAGATTGTGCGGTAGTGGATAAATGTGATTATGCGATTTTCACCACCATTCCCGTGTTTCTGCTTTCTCTAAGTCTTATTCTTCACACTTCTTGATTCCATTTTCTTCTTAAGGTAACAAAAATGTCTGTTTCACCCGCTTCTGATTCTGCCTTAGGCATGGGTGGTAGTGACTTTGGTGGCTCAGTAGAGCAGTACATTATGCACGAGGTCATCTCTGTGGGTGACCCTTCGAAGGAGAACACCCATGGACGAGTTTCAGACGGATCGTCTTCTTCCTCTGAGAGGAGGACGAGTTCTTGTCAAGCTGATGAGGATACTTCTTGTCCTCGTTAGCAGGCAAAGGTGGATGAACCTTTGCTATTCACCATCATCCCTGCTTCTTCTTCGGGAATGATGAGGCAAAGTAGCCCTGGAGGCATTAGAGCCTCCTCATGCGTGCGTCGCAACCCTGGTGCTAGGTCGCCACCGACTGGTTCAGTCATGCCTGGCTATGAGTGGGTAAGGGAGGACGTGTTTAAATACCGTTCCTCCATAGCTTCCATCATTTCTGTAAATGTGCTTCGCTCGACGTTGCAAATGACGACTCCTATGGACCTAACCTCAATTGGGTACCTTTCCTTGTTACTTGATTTGAATTTTGCAGGTGTGTCTAACAGCAAAATCATCACTATGTTATCATGATAGTGGCTGCTCTAGGCACATGATAGGTGATATATCCATGCTTACAAATGTTATACTAAAAGATGGAGGATTTGTCACCTACGGCGATAATAACAAAGGGAAGATAATTGGAGAAGGAAGCATAGGAGACAACCTCAAAACAATAATCAGAAATGTTTTATATGTTGAAGGCTTGAAACACAATCTCCCAAGCATAAGTCAATTGTGTGACAAAGGATTTAAAGTGTCATTCAGTGACAATAGCTGTTTGATTTGTGACAGTCAAAGTGGTGAGGTTATCCATGTTGGTAAGAGAAAGCTTAACATTTATGTTTTGTCCATTGACCATGCATACATTCATAAGACTAGCTGCCTTGTAAGTAAAACTGATGAAACTTGGTTATGGCATAGAAGAGTTAGTCATATAAACATGCATCACATGAATAAACTTGTGAAAAAGGATTTGGTCATAGGTTTACCTGAGCTTAAGTTGGAGAAGGATAGAATATGTGAAGCTTGTCAAAGAGGGAAACAAACAAAGAATTCTTTTCAAAGCAAAAATGTTGTTTCTACCTCTAGACCTCTTAAGTTGCTTCATATGAATTTATTTGGTCCTTCAAGAACCATAAGCTTGGGAGGAAATTTCTATGGGCTTGTCATTGTAGATGATTACTCAAGATACACATGGACATTATTCATAAGATCCAAGAGTGATGCATTCACAGCTTTTAGAAAATTAGCCAAGATTATACAAAATGAAAAAGCTTGCAATATTGTTTCAATTAGAAGTGATCATGGAGGAGAATTCCAAAATGAATACTTTGAAAAGTTTTGTGAAGAGTTTGGAATTAATCACAATTTTTCAGTTCCAAGAACACCCCAACAAAATGGTGTTGTGGAGAGGAAAAACAGATCTCTTGAGGAAGGAGCAAGAACTCTTCTAAATGAAACAAACTTGCCTAAGCACTTTTGGGCTGATGCTGTAAGTATGGTTTGCTATACTTTGAATAGAATTCTCATAAGGCCTATTTTGAAGAAAACTCCTTATGAACTATACAAAGGAAGGAAACTAAACATATCTCATTTGAGAGCATTTGGCTGCAAGTATTTTGTATTAAACAATGGTAAAGATTCTCTTGGCAAATTTGATTCTAAAGCTGATGAAGCTATTTTCCTTGGTTAATCTTTGAATAGTAAAGCTTATAGAATCTTTAATAAAAGAACATTATGTGTTGAAGATTCTGCCCATGTAATTTGTGATGAATCTAACCCTTCCAAAAAGAATTTGGAGTGTGATGATGATGAAGGTCAAAAGGAATAATTCTTGCAAATAGATGATCTGAATGATAAAGGAAAGGCTGAACCAAATGATGTAGTGGAACATTCTACACCTTTACAAAAGCCCAAAGATTGGAGGGCAACAAAAGATCTTTCTCTTGACAATATAATAGGGGAAGTATCCAAGGGAGTTTCTACAAGATCCTCTTTAAGAAATCTTTGTTGTACCATGACTTTTGTTTCACAGATTGAACCAAAGAGTATTGGTCAAGCTTTGCTAGATGAACATTGGTTAATGGCTATACATGATGAGTTAAACTAATTTAAAAGAAATGAAGTTTGGGAGTTAGTCCCTAGAACATCAACTCATAAACCTATTGGCACAAAATGGGTTTTTAGAAACAAGCTAGATGAAAGTGGAATCATAGTAAGGAATAAGACTAGATTGGTTGCTAAGGGATACAACCAAGAGGAAGGCATAGACTATGATGAAACTTATGCTCCAGTAGCCAGATTAGAAGCCATTAGGTTGTTGCTTGCATATACATGTTTGATGAATTTCAAATTGTTTCAAATGTATGTCAAAAGTGCTTTTTTAAATGGTTACATTGAAGATGAAATTTATGTAGACCAGCCCCCTGGATTTGTTGATCATAAACATCCTAACCATGTTTTCAAGTTAAGAAAAGCTTTGTATGGTTTGAAACAAGCACCAAGATCTTGGTATGAAAGGTTAAGTAAATTTCTGGTTGAACAATCTTTCATAAGAGGTCAAGTTGATAAAACCTTGTTCATCAAGAAAGGAGGAAATGATATATTATTGGTTCAAATCTATGTATATGACATAATTTTTGGTTCAACTAATCAATCAATGTGCAAAGAATTTTCACTATCAATGCAGGGTGAATTTGAGATGTCAATGATGGGGGAACTTACATTCTTTCTAGGACTACAAGTTAAGCAATTAAAGAATTGTACTTTCCTTAGTCAAGCCAAGTATTGTCAAGAGATGATCAAGAAGTTTGAAATGGAGAATTGCAAGGATGCTGCAACACCAATGGCAACTTCTACTTATCTTGACACAGATGACAAGGGCAAAAGTGTTGATGAGTCTAAATACAGAGGAATAATTGGATCCTTGTTATACTTAATTGCTAGTAGGCCTGATATAATGTTGAGTGTTTGCTTGTGTGCTAGATATCAAGCAAATCCCAAGGAATCCCATCTAACTACAGTCAAGAGGATCCTCAAGTATCTTAAGTCTACACCAAGAGTAGGACTTTGGTATCCAAAAGGTACACCTATCAGCTTGATTGGATATTCTGATTCTGACTTTGCAGGGTGCAAATTGGATAAAAAGAGCACAAGTGGAACATGTCACATGTTAGGAAGCTCATTGATTTCTTGGCACTGCAAGAAGCAATCATGTGTTGCATTATCCACTGTTGAAGCTGAATATATATCTGCTGGAAGCTACTGTGCACAAAGTCTTTGGTTGAAGCAACAACTTCAAGACTTTGGTGTTGAGCTAAAGGAGATACCACTGCTGTGTGATAATACAAGTGCCATCAACATATCCAAAAATCCTATCATGCACTCAAGGACAAAGCACATTGAAATCAGACATCATTTTATCAGAGACCATATCCAAAAGGGTAACATCAAAATTGAATTTGTTGAAACCAACTTTCAATTAGCTGATATTTTCACTAAGCCTTTGGATAGAGATAGATACTACACTCTTAGAAACATGCTAGGGATACTAGATGAATCTAGTGTGTGTTAGCATGATATGTATATGCTCATTGACATGAAATTGCATCATTGATTGGCCTTTAATCTCAAAATCATACAAGTTTGATATGTGCTGCATAATCACTGTTCATTCTGATAATTCTACTGTGATAATTGTTGTGCGATTGGCAAGTGTACCGTTCGTTCCAAGTAATAAAGTAAGTATGTAAAGTATCGTCTCCACAGGGATTGAATGCAATCTTATTGTAACTTATTATCTCAGAAATTGGAAGACAATTAATAAGTTTGAAGAGAGTATGGTTGTGTTTTGTGAATTATGTAAATTAGATAATGACAGAAAATTAACGAGAATTAAAAAGCGAATTTAAATTAATCTTTATGCAGTGATGAGAAATAATTGTGGCCAGAGCACATTCCCCTTTGTTCGCTACCTTCTTCACTTGGATTGGTTGTTAATTTCAATTACTTCTAATTGCTCAGAAAATGTATTCTCACATAATTAGTTAAATCCTAATTCCTTAGTGATTCCTTATCATGCTAAGCATTAAGCGAATACATCATATGAATTTTGCAATCATACATCCCTATCCCTAGGCAATGTAAAAATTTTTATTTTACTGCTTTCAGAACTTTACTAGAATGGCCAAGACTAATAAAGAAATAATCACTGAAGAATAAAGTAAAACAAAGCAATTATCAAAATTTCATATTAATACCAATCAAGTTACAGAGGAGTTCACATTGGTTCTGGCTCTAACCACAATAAGAGAGTTTAGCCAGACATAATCATGTCTAACCTCAAGAAATACAAAGACAGTAGAAGCATTCCCAAACCTTCACTCTTCCTTCAATCTCTGGTCTTGATCCTCTCTCCATTTTCTCTCCCTGCGTTTCTGTGTGTGGACTGTTCGAATTGAAAGGCTGATCCTGAAGTCTGGCGCTACTCGTGTGGTGTACCATGCGATCCGCGTGGACTGTTCGAATTGAAATGGTCTTTTCAGACTATCTGGTGCTACTGGCGCGGGGTCCCACACTGATCACGTGGGATGTTCGAAATGAATCAACTGCCCTGGAAGTCTAGCGCTACTAGCGCGGGTCACCACGCTGATTGCGTGGCTTGTTCGAGCTGAAGAGTTGGCCTTAACATCTGGCGCGAGTAGCACGGTGACTGGCGCGAGTCACGCGAGATGATCGAGAACACCTGTTGCTTCTTTTTGCTTCTTTTCCTCTCTTGTTGGTTCCTAAATAACAAAAATACTCATAATTAAGATAAATAACAATTAATTAAACAAACTCGACAAATTCTAGCCTATATTACTAATTATTGAATAAATGATTAATCAGTTAACCCTAAAAACTATCATATGCTAGCTGCATATCAAATAATTCCCAGATTTAGATATTGCTGTCCTCAGCAATAAACAGAATTTCAAGATGGAAAGCAAGGATAAACAATCAATCATAACATCACATTTAACAATCTTAGAATCACAATGCTGAGTATAATCAAGTTTCACATCAAAGTCTCTACAACACTTTTTCAATTCCATTAACTGTAAGAGTTTCACTTGAGTACTCCTTACCAAGATATATGTAATTCACTCAACACTCAAGTGTATAAGGGTTATTATAATCACTCAATCCAACACAGTAATAGCACTACCATAAGCTTGATCATTTTCTCAAGTTCCTGCAGATAAGAAACATAAATGCATGCACAACTGATCAAAAAGTCTTTATAAGGTTGTAACTTAGCCTGGTTTAAGGGTAGGAAAATTTTGGATAGTGGCTAAAATTGAGATTGGGTTCTATTAGAATTAGTCAAGTCCACTTAGCCAGTCTATCACTCTTATTCTCATGTCTATCTTTATGCATCTGATCTTTCTTTTGTCTCTGTTTCTTCTATCTTCTCTTTTCTCTTGTTTTTCCTTTTTCAAAACGCTACAACAGAGAGAATAGAATAATGAGAAAATATATTTAGATCCACCAGCTGGTATTTCGGACTTGTTATTTCCCAACTGGATTCTTCACTAGATTTGGTTTTTGCCAGATCTGTTCTGTTGGCATTTCAATATCAACCCAGAATTGTCTTCTTGGGTAACTTTGTCTTTCCTCTTACCCTTTTCTTACCCTTTTTTCCAATATCTAGTGGTCTTGGTTCTAATTCTTTCTTCCTCCAATCTCAAGTAGGGTAGTCAAGGTATATGTTCCAAATGTCAGGTATATGAATGAAAAGGTTTAGGCTCAAAGGGGGTGACAATGGAAAACTGAAGGTAAGTCAATTTGGCCCTAACTTAAAAGAATAAATTGCCTTAATCATATCAGAATATACATGCATCTAGAGAAACAAATCAAGTTCTAGATTACTATCAAAGTGAGGTCTCTCTAAAGAAAATAATATTGTATGGCTCAATCCTCACAGGTTATAGACTCAAGTTAGACTCTGTTAACTTCATATCAAGCATCATTTCAACTTCAACATGAACATCAACATACCAACAATCAAAATTCCAATCATGATTCATGCAATCCATGCCATATTTCATCTCACTCATGCTTCCTAACAGAGATATTTAATTCATCACTGATTTCAACCATTCTAATTCTGAGATATATAAGATATACTTTTAACACCTTATTCAACAAAATTTTCTGTTAGACATCCTTTGTCTCTTGAATGTGATTCTTCAAATAATGTGTGTGCGCCCATTCCCAGATTTAGAAAATTGTTGTCCCCAGCAACAACTAAAAAGGATTACGCCACTAAAATACTCAATCACGTGTGCATTATTTGAGAAATCGCAACCAGAACGAAACATTAATCTAAACAGAACATACTCACAATCAATTTAATCATAAGACAAATACCATATATTCATCAAGTATTCAATGTTTACTGCAGTAATGTAAAGGTACTAAAAATGAAAATCAAAATAGTCCTGTCTATCACTCCTCTCCCGCCATCGTCTCATCCTTAGAAGCCTGAGATGGACCAGGGTGGTCTGCTGCTGGCTCTATAGAGCTAGAAGGTCCTGGAGGAGGAGGAACTAGTGGTGTCGGTGATCTTTGGCCAACTGGGGGCTGAGGAGGTGGTGCACGTAGGTCCTGAGGCCGGTATGCAGTGTAATCAATACCTTGCTCTCTCGTAAGGTCCTCTAGTAACCTGGTCTGATACACCTGTAACCTCGTCTGATATGCCAGCTCTGTTTGAATGAACAGGTAGCTGGGGGAGTCTTCATAGACTAGCTCATGTCGGGGTGGCCTCTGTGTAGAAGAAGAAGATGTGGTGTGCTGCGGTGGAGGTGGGGCAGGTGCCTGTGGCTGAGGATGTGCCTCACGGGGACTCCGAAGAGCGAGCTCCTCTGCAGATAACTTCGAAGCTCGGATAAGATGCTCCTCAGTCGCGCTCTCTATCGCATCAAGATAAGTTGTGTGGGTCATAATGGAGGCGATCCAAACGTCCCTTAGCACCTCGTCTGGGATCTCGACACCGGCTCGGTGGCACAGGTGTGAGATGAGGGAAGAATGAGCCAACCAGGACTTGCTGCTGCCGTCCTGGATCATATGGAGGATCCTGCTAGACAAAATGTGAGAAATAAAGAGATTACCTTCACCTCGTAAGACGTATAGAAGGGTGGCTCGCTCCAGATTCACATTAGTCATGTTTGTGGAGGGGATGACTGTGTGGTTCACGAACTGATGCCAAAACGTTGCATCGCCCACTAAATCGTGTTTCCTTAGCTTCTCGGGCACATAATCTAACCCAGCCTTCGTCTTCCAGGTGGTGTATAACCCTGTGATCCCATGCCTGATCTGGTTGGCAAGCTGAGGCATGTCATCCCTGTACATCTTGCTGTAGACGTCAGGCTGCATCCTCAGAAAAAGATGGGAGAACTCACAGTGGGAGAAGGGAGAGTAGCTGGTGTCGAGGAAGCTCTCGATAGTCTTGTCGTCGAAAGGAACCTGGAATCCCCGCACCCAGCTGATCCTTCTCTCAGCCACTGTCTCTCGATCAACGTTAGCCAAGAACTCCTTCAGAATGGAGCTGGAGCTTGGCTCAGGGAAACTCACTAGTCCTTACCACTGCCTCCTGGTAATCACCTCAAGAATTAGGGAGTCATCAGGTAGAGACTCCCATAATATCTTCTTCTCTGGGATAATCTTCTTAGGCAGATACCAGTGGTCGAAGCGCTCCTGACACTCAAAGGAGCAGAAACGGGCTTCGTCATACTCAGAAACTCGAGCCCGTTTACTGCCAGATGCAGCAGTGCTCTTCTTCTTCCCCTTCTCAATCCGTTTACCCTGAAACTCAGAAATATCCAATATACATAATTGATTCAAAAGAAGATTTCACACAACAGATATGAATACCAGACTTAACAATTCCCAGATTTAATCTATGCATATACTCAATTAATCAACATCAGTCATGTGCAATTTACCACAACTTAATCAGTGCTATACCAGCAACAGAACAACATGATTCAGTTATAATTCACCAAATTAATTGCAAGAAAAGATATATCTAACCCCAAAACAATCTCATAGCAATAATATTAACATTCAAAATATATGCTTAATTGCAACCAAACTACACTCAAGAAATCAGAACCCAAATATGCACATGTGGTTAGAGAACTCAAAATTCCCAGCTTTAAATTCAGACCATACTGTTATATAAATGCAATCAGTTCATAAATGATTCCTAGATTAAATGTTAGACCATGTCCCTTCAAGACTAGTGGTAGCTAAGAATTTAACCAAGGAACAAAAATTTCTAAATCACAATCAAATTTAACAACTTACTCTCATTTTGTCTCCTCAATATGCTAAAGGCTTATGCTAACACTCACTCAGATCAATGACAGTCAAAATCCACCCTCAATTCTAATAAAGGATTCATAATCAATAGCACCACAAGGCATCAAATATTATATCAAACAGGGAAGCTTAAGTCTCCATTAAAACAATTCCAAAATAAGTGAATCCATCATCATCATGATAAGGTAACCCAATTCAGCATGCACACAATGATAAGGTAAGTATTAGCTCAATTAGAATTCCCAGATTTAGCTTAGTTAATATTTCTAAGTTATTTGTTTCAACCCCTAAGCTATCCTTGATCACAATTCATGTTCACAACTAGCATTCACTAATGGAAGGTTTACTAAACTCTATCAATCAACTTCAACTTTGCCACTCACCTCAACCAATTAGTATCAAACTAGCAACAACAACCATTTGACTCAGTCCTAAGTTACCAATTTAATTTAAAGATAGATATATATATAACCCATACCAATCTCTCAACAAAAATCTCAAGTAATTTAGTTAACCTAAGTCAATAAACAAGCGCATAAGGTCTAGGTTAATCAAAATTTCAGATTTCAATTCAAAACATGGCTCCTCACTCCCTCACATTACTCTAAGAAACAAATTTCAAATTCTAAGGACTCATTAACCTATCCCATGTTCAAACGTTAAAGGCTTATGCTCAAATTTTTCTCAAATCATTGACAGTCGACAATCACATCCAAGTCTAGCATTAATCATACCTTAATCAACTCATCCATAGAATCAAAACCAGCACATACAGTCTAGTTCAATCAAAATTTCAGAGTAAGAATTTAAACAAGGTAAATATCACAGCCACAAGACTTGACTCAACATTATGTTTCACCAATTCACAGTTTAATAACCCAAATTACCATGTTCCATGCTAAGTGATTCATAACTCACGAATCTATATTATCAACAATGAAGCTTAATCACTAAAAACATTATAAGCTCATATACCCTGCAGAAAGGAATTAATTTCACAAATTGAACAACCTATAGTTCTAACAATGACAACCAGATCATATCCAAACCTTCAAAAATTTCAAATTCAACAAGATTTCCAGGTTTATATTAAAGAACTAGAGATGAATATAGGAATAAAACCTAGCAACCTCTAACAAAGCCAAATTAGGGCTCAATCATAACATAATCTTGCCCCAAACTAGTCTCAGCACAATTTCAATTCCATTTGAACAATCAAAATTGCCAGTTGACGCGAACCGCGCCAGTGCCCGCGCTAGTCGCGTGGGCTGCAAATCCACTCATCCTCTTCCATGCTTATATCTCTGCCTCACCACCAACAACCATTTCCTATGCATTCTATGAACTTCAAGCAATGAAGAAACGTACCTTGTCGCCAGCCATTGAGCTTCAATGAAGGAATATGAATGAATGCTTCCACAGGACTTAAGCTCGTGCAACAATGGTGAAGGGAAGTGGAATCACTAATGCACTTAGGGTTTAAGGTTTTATACTGGGTGGTTTGAATGCTTTAGACGTAATGTAAGGAATGAGTTTGAAGGAGATTGAGAGAAATGAGGGAAATTTGGGAAGAAAATTGAGGGGGCGCGTTTTGGTATGAGTTTCCCTTTTTAAAAATCAAAACGACACCCTCGTGCGAATCGCGCCATGACCAGCGCTAATCGCGCCATTTGTAAATACAGAGCTTCCAATTCGAATCTGTGGCGCGACTAGCGCCATGCTCCACGCGGTTAGCATCAGAAGACTCAGGTGAAAACCTAAGTTCGAACAATTCACGCTAGTGGCGTGGGTGGCCACGTGATCCGCGTGGGGAAGCAAACCAGAACTACTGGATTTGAACCTCTGGCGCGAATAGCGCCATTTCCCATGCGGTTAGCGTCAGATTGAAATTATTGTCTCCTGATTCGAACATCTGATGCTACTGGCGCCAAGTGCCACGCGATCAGCGTGGGGAAATGCAATTAAGACCAATTTGATTTGAACTAGTGGCGCGAATCGCGCCAGATGCCACGCGATTCGCGTGGGATGGCCGAATGCTCAACAATCATTTTCAAAGCTTTTCATCAATTGAGATTCTAAGTTAAACTAAGTCTATAATAAAAACCTACAATAGAAGAACTAAAAAAAGGATTAACAATTAACTAAATAAACTAATAAAAATTAAAAACACATACATAATTCAAGCCAATAACAAGCAAATTTAAATGTGAACAATAAATGAGTTAAGATCAATTCAAAAATCTTGGATTGCCTTCCAAGTAGTGCTTGTTTAACGTCATGAGCTTGACGTACTACCTTTCAATCATCAAGTGAATTCAGTGGAATAGAAACCGAATTCCTATCCACTTGACCACCAAAATAAGGTTTCAATCTGCATCCATTCACCTTAAAAGACCTGTCATTGTCTAAGGGGGAAATTTCAACTATTCCATAAGGATAAAATTTTCGTACTAAAAATGGACCAGACCAGCGGGATTTTAACTTACCTGGAAAAAGCCTCAGGCAAGAATTATAGAGCAATACCTGTTGTCCCGGCTCAAATTCTTTAGGACAAATTTTATTATCATGCCACTTCTTGGTCTTCTCTTTATAAATCTTGGCATTCTCATATGCAGTTAACTTGAACTCATCCAGCTCATTTAATTGCAATAATCATTTTTCATTAGATTTAAAGAGTTCAAAGTTTAAGAATTTAGTGGCCCACATAGTGAAAATACAATGAATATCTAATCTAATAAACCAAGAGGGGAGGGGTGAATTGGTTTTTAAAACTTTTTGACTTTTCTTGAAATTCAAACTCAGCGGAAGATAAACAATGGATCGTATCTTTAAACCAAATACTTTTAATAAGCAATATTCTCTTTTCCAATCACTTAACTCATGTGCTGAAACAAAATCAGAATTGATTCACAACCCAATACCACAAGCAATTGAATGTAATTTAAATCAAAACACAATTACACACAAGTTTATACTGGTTCACCTCTAACCACTTGAGGCTACATCCAGTTGTCTTCTAATCCAAACCAGATTAGAGTTCCACTAACAAGATTCAGTTCTTTACAAGCAATCAACCAAGTCTCTTTCACCCACCCTAGGCAAAATTCTAAATCTAACACTAAGATTTATCTAAAGACTTTAGAACCTGAGTACACCACTCAGTTCTACTCACTAGAAACCCTATCTAGTTATGCTTTAAAGAATTCTAACTTGTTACATGGACAATTACAACACAAACAGTAAAATACAGAATTAAATCTCACAAAGAGTTAAGCATAAAGTTCAAGAAGGATATCACCTAAACTTCCATTTGCAGCTGAAAGGATTTCAAACGAAATTGATAACCTGGTGATGAATGCAATGCCTTCTTGAATGATCTTGAAACAGACTAATGCAAGAATGATCACTAATCACTTTCTTCTTCTATGCAACCTTCATGTTTTACACTTCTAAGAACAACAAGACTTTAAAAGACTCTCTTTAATACTTTTTATCACTCAGAGAACAATAGAACTTTTGTATGTAATGAGTGCTTTCGAAATCTATTCTCTTTTTTCAGAGTCACTGCATGCCTATTTATAAAAAAACAGATTTAACAGACTGTAATCGATTATTTCGCTAATGTAATCGATTAATTTAACTAATGTAATCGATTAATTCGACCATTTAATCGATTAAAGTGTTCATAGCAGTTCTGGAAAATAAGCATGATCAAAGTAATCGATTATCTTACCGTTTAATTGATTATTCCAGTGAGCTTCACTTTTGCCTCTAGCATGTTTAATCGATTACAATTAATTGGTAATCGATTAAATCACCTTCTATACTTCACAGAATTATGCAGAGTGCTTATGTAATCGATTATTTACCTGTGTAATCGATTATTCCAGTGATAAATCAATTTATGCATGTTTCAAGTTTATCAATGCATTTCTATATGAATGTTAATGCTTAAGTGATTCTAATCCTAAGTATGAATGCATGTCTGTTGTTTTTTTATTTACTAGCTGCAAAGGTTTATTAGATCATACCCTTAATGAACCAAACTAACACCACAAACAAAAGATTACAAATGCCATCAACACTTGATTGGACATGAATCAAATATCAAAACACTTCTTGTAATACTTCTTCTGATTCTTCAAACACTTGAATCTAACACATAGCCTTATGTTCTAACTCAATTGGAAGATGACAAGACTTACCGTACACAAGTTGAAATGGTGACATACCTATAGGTGTTTTAAATGCAGTCCGATATGCCTACAATGTGTCATCTAGCTTCTGGGCCCAATCCTTTCTAGAGTTCCCAACTGTCTTTTCTAAAAATCTTTTTAGCTCACGGTTAGAAATTTCTACGTGCCCACTTGTTTGAGGATGGTAAGGTGTGGCAACTTTGTGATGGACTCCATATTTGGCAAGAAAACTAGCAAACTATTTATTACAAAAGTGAGTCCCTCCATCACTGATGATTGCTCTCGGAACTCCAAAGCGGGTGAAGATATTCTTTCGCAAGAATGAGACCACTACCTTCGCATCATTGGTTGGTAAAGCCACAGCCTCAACCCATTTCGACACATAATCTACTGCAACCAAGATATATTGATTGGAATATGATTTAGGAAAGGGTCCCATAAAATCAATCCCCCATACATCAAACAGCTCAACTTCTTGGATGTTGTTCAGTGGCATCTCATCTTTACGAGAGATATTTCCCATCCTCTGACAATTATCACATTTTTCCACAAAATCCCTTGCATCTTTGAATAGTGTTGGCCAATAATAACCGCACTGCAAGACCTTTTGTGCTGTTCTATTTCCTCCAAAGTGTCCTCCATAATCCGAAGCATGACAATGCCAAAGGATCTTAGGTGCCTCTGACTCAGTTACACATCTGCGAATCACCCCATCAGTACATTGAAAGTAAAGGAAAGGGTTGTCCCATAAATACCTCTTTGAATCATGGAGAAATTTCTTTTTCTGTTGCCAATTGCGATCTTTAGGCATTACACCTACAACTTTGTAGTTGGCCATCTCTGCAAACCATGGGCTGACTTGGATTGCCATCACTCCCTCATCAGGAAAAGATTCATTGATTTCTACCTCCGGTCCATCCTGCAAACTCTTTTCTTGAATCCTTGATAAGTGGTCAGCTACTTTGTTTTCTACCCTGGCTTTATCTTTAATTTCCAAATCGAATTCCTGAAACAAAAGCATCCAACGCAACAAGCGTGGCTTTGCATCTTGCTTAGTCATTAAAAATTTAAGAGCAGCATGATCAGTGTAAACAATAACTTTAGAACCAACCAAATAGGACCTAAATTTGTCTAAGGCATAAACCACAGCTAGCATTTCTTTTTCAGTGGTGGCATAATTAACTTGTGCCTCATTCAAAATCTTACTAGCATAGTATATAACATGTAGACGCTTATCTTTTCTTTGTCCTAACACAACACCAATTGCATAAGCACTTGCATCACACATAAGTTCAAATGGTAAATTCCAATCAGGAGACATTAAAACAGGTGCAGTAGTAAGCTTATTTTTCAATACATTAAATGCATCAATACAAGCTTCATTAAAACAAAATTCTACTCCCTTTTCAAGTAATTGGCTGAGAGGTTTTGCAATATTGGAAAAGTCCTTGATGAACCTCCTGTAAAATCCTGCATAACCTAGAAAACTTAGCACACCATTCACATTGATAGGAGGAGGTAATTTTTCGATTAATAATAATTTATCTCTATCAACCTCTATTCCTCTTTCAGAAATTTTATGTCCTAAAACAATTCCATCCCTAACCATGAAGTGACATTTTTCCCAATTTAAAACTGAATTTGTCTCTTGACATCTTTTTAAAACCTTAGCTAAATTAGCTAAACATGAATCAAAACAAGAGCCAAAAACAGAAAAATCATCCATGAATACCTCTAAACCCTTTTCTACCATGTCAGAAAAAATAGAAAGCATGCACCTTTGAAAGGTCGCAGGCGCATTGCATAGGCCAAAGGGCATTCTTCTGTAAGCAAACACCCCAAATGGACATGTAAAGGCTGTCTTTTCCTGGTCTTCTGGCGCTACTGGGATTTGATTGTACCCAGAATATCCATCTAAGAAGCAATAGAAATCATGACCAGCTAACCTTTCTAACATTTGGTCCATAAAAGGAAGTGGAAAATGGTCTTTTCTGGTTGCGTCATTAAGCCTTCTATAATCCAAACACATCCTCCAGCCAGTGATAGTTCTTGTGGGAATTAAGTCATTGTTGTCATTTTGAATGACTGTCATCCCACCTTTCTTGGGGACGGTCTGAACTGGACTCACCCATGCGGTGTCTGAAATTGGGTAAATCATACCTGCGTCCAACAACTTAACCACCACCTTTTTTCTGATCACTTCTTTCATAGTTGGATTAAGTCTCCTCTGTGGTTGCCTCACTGGTTTCATATCATCCCCCATGAGAATTTTATGAGTGCAAAAAGAGGGATTAATACCTTTCAAATCAGAGATGGACTAGCCTATAGCAGTTTTGTGCTCCTTGAGTACTTTCAACAGCTGCTCCTCTTCATAAAATTCCAGCCCTCTATTGATAATGACTAGGTATGTCTCTTCATCACCTAGAAACACGTACTTTAAAGTCTCCAGTAACTCTTTCAGCTCAACTTTTGGTGCCCCCACTAGGATGTCATCTTCTTTCTTCTCAAGCACCTCCATTAATACCTCAAGCTCTTCTTGTACAGTCTCTTGGCTTCGAATTTCTAGCACTTCTTCAAGTTCCTGTTCCTCTATTTGACCTACATGAATTACATTATCCAAAACATCTAGCCTAAAACAATCATGCTCATCAGATGGATTTTTCATAGCATCAAAAACATTAAAAGTAATAGACTCATCATCCATCCTAAGTTCTAGTTTCCCTTGTTCTACATCAATTAAAGCTCTAGCAGTGGCTAAAAATGATCTACCCAATAGAAGAGTTATTTCACTTTCACCATCCATATCTAAAACTATAAAATCTATAGGAAAAATAAACTTATCTACTTTAACCAGAACATCCTCAATGACTCCTGTAGGCTTCCTCAAAGAATGGTCTGCAAGTTTTCGAGAAACTCTAGTGGGCTTTAATTCAGAAATTCCCAAAGACTTGTAAACTGACAATGGCATTAAATTTATGCTTGCCCCCAGGTCACATAGAGCTCTTCCCACATTAATGTTCCCTATTGCAATTGGGATATTAAAACTGCCTGGGTCTTTAAGCTTTGGTGGCAGATTCCTCTGTATTATAGCACTACACTCTTCAGTAAGTGCAATAGTCTCACATTCATGCAACTTATGTTTCCTAGACAACAATTCTTTCATAAATTTTGCATAGTTAGGCATGTTAACTAAAGCTTCAACAAATGGAATATTAATATGCAATTTTTTAAACATGTCTAAGAACCTGGCAAACTGTTACTTTTGGGCATGTTGCTTGATCTTCACTAGATAGGGAGGTTTCTCAAAGCGGGAGAAATCCATTGGCTTCTTTGGTGGCGCAGAATTTTTCTCTTGCTTGTGTAAAGGTTCTTCTACCTCTTTTTCTGCAGTAACTATAGTAGTTTCATCTTCAAGTCCTCCTTGGCTTACCTTAGGATTCTCTAGGGAAGTGATTACCTTTCCACTCCTAGTAGTAATTGCTTTTGCATGTTCCCTTGGATTCACCACGGTGTCACTAGGAAAATGTCCTTGAGACCTTTCAGCTAGTTGCTTTGCCAATTGACCAATCTGATTTTCAAGATTCCTAATGGATGCATCTTGATTTTTATTGTGAGCTCTGGTTTCATTGATGAAGGCATTGGTGGCCTGAATGTGCTCATTGGTGGTCTTAGATAATTGTAACATTGCTTTCTCCAGCTCTGATGGCTCCTTAGGTGGAATAGGTGGAGGCTGCAAATAATTGTTAGACTTGTAATCTAATCCACCACCTTGAATTCTTCTCTGAAAATTATTCCCCATAGCATTATTTTGATTTCTCTGTAAATTTTGCTGGGGTCTTTGATCATACCAAAGGCCATTCACCTGCACTGGATCAGCTCCTACCAATGTAGGATATTCATTAGACTCATGCTCACCTTAGCAATACTCACATATAACAGGTTGCATTCTGCTGGATGAAACTTGAGCTGCAGAGACTTGGAGTTTCTCAATCTTCGCATTTAATTTGGCTAACTGCTGAGCTAATATTTTCTGTTCAACTAACATTGCATCATTACTCCCCAACTGAATGACTTCTCTTTTGGGCTGAACTGGAATACGTTGGTTTTCATCACGGGCTAGAGAGTCAATTAACTTATAAGTATGAACTGCAGTCTTCGATCTTATAGAACCACCAGCTGGAACATTAACAATAAAGCGTGATTCAGGTATCATTCCATTAAAGAAAATACGTACCTTTTTACCTACGGGCATGTCATATTGTGGACACCTCCGAATCAGCTCTTGAAATCTATTCCAAGCTGCACATAAGGTTTCCCTCTCATCCTGAGTGGAATTGGTGATCTCATTCACCAACCGATTGTATTTATCCATTGAAAAATATTGGGAGAAAAATTTAGCAACTAATTCTTCCCATGTGGTTATGCTATTTGAGGTCTGTCTATCTAACCATCTAAGTGCTTTTCCTTTCATAGCAAAAGGAAATAACCTCAATCTTATAGCATCATCTGACACTCCTTGATGTCTAATAGTATCACAGATTCTCAGAAATCTGTCAATGAAGTCATGAGGGTCTTCATTATCTTCCCCACCAAACTGACTGCGTTTCACCAATGTAATCAATGAAGGATGAATGTCAAAGTGATTTGTTGCAATTGGTGGTCTTACAATACTGGAGTTTGGTCTAGTGAACAATGGAGCCAGAATATCCTCCATTAGTTCATCTTCTGGTCTTGGCTGATTATTTCCTCGGTCAACCATTTCAAATTCTAGTTCAGAGATTGAACCAAATTAGAATTTTCTGCTTCTCTTCTTCTTTGTCTGACTAGTCTCCTGTTTCTTCTAATAGCCCTCTCTATTTCAGGATCGAACTGTAGATGCTCAGGATTAACTATACCTCACATAAACTAAGAAAAGCAATTTAGTAACAAAAGAAATTCCAATCTCGAAGATTAAAGTTACTATAAGATTGGCGATTTCAATCCCCGGCAACGGCGTCAGAAACTTGTTGCGCAATGGCAAGTGTATCATTCGTTCCAAGTAATAAAGTGAGTAAGTAAAGTATCGTCTCCATAGGGATTGAATACAATCTTATCATAACTTATTATCTCAAAAATTGGAAGACAATTAATAAGTTTGAAGAGAGTATGGTTGTGTTTTGTGAATTACGTAAATTAGATAATGACAGAAAATTAACGAGAATTAAAAAGCGAATTTAAATTAATCTTTATGCAGTGATGAGAAATAATTGTGGCTAGAGCACATTCCCCTTTGTTCCCTACCTTCTTCACTTGGATTGGTTGTTAATTTCAATTACTTCTAATTGCTCAGAAAATGTATTCTCACATAATTAGTTAAATCCTAATCCCTTAGTAATTTAACCCTTTAACCCAATCAGAAATCCTAATTCCTTAGTGATTCCTTATCAAGCTAAGCATTAAGCGAATACATCATATGAATTCAGCAATCATACATCCCTATCCCTAGGCAATGTAAAAACTGTTATTTTACTGCTTTCAGAAATTAGTGTTCCAATATTCCTATTGCAAACTCTAACTCTTAGAACTTTATTAGAATGGTCAAGACTAATAAAGAAATAATCACTGAAGAATAAAGTAAAACAAAGCAATTATCAGAATTTCATATTAATACCAATCAAGTTACAGAGGAGTTCACATTGGTTCTGGCTCTAACCACAATAAGAGAGTTTAGCCAGACATAATCATGTCTAACCTCAAGAAATACAAAAAAAGTAGAAGCATTCCAAAACCTTCACTCTTCCTTCAATCTCTGGTCTTGATCCTCTCTCCACTTTCTCTCCCTGCGTTTCTATGTGTGTTCTATGCCAAAAAGTGTCTGGTTTTATCTCCCACACGTTCATATATTTAATTCAGGTAAGAAAACTCTTTTTCCCAAGCTATTTTAGTGCAAAATCACTTAAATCAGGTAACAGCGTAACTGTGGAGCTACTAGCGTGGGGTTCCACTCTAATTGCATGGACTGTTCAAATTGAAAGGCTGATCCTAAAGTCTGGCGCTACTCGCATGGTGTACCACGCGATCCGTGTGGACTGTTCGAATTGAAATGGTCTTTTCAGACTATCTGGCGCTACTGGCTCAGGGTCCCACGCTGATCGCGTGGGATGTTCGAAATGAATCAACTGCCTGGAAGTGTAGCGCTACTAGCGCGGGTCACCACGCTGATCGCGTGGCTTGTTTGAGTTGAAGAGTTGGCCTTAGCATCTGGCGCGAGTAGCACGGTGACTGGCACGAGTCGCGTGAGATTGTCGAGAGAACCTGTTGCTTCTTTTCCTCTCTTGTTGGTTCCTAAATAACAAAAATACTCATAATTAATATAAATAACAATTAATTAAACAAACTCGACAAATTCTAGCCTATATTACTAATTATTGAATAAATCATTAATCAATTAACCCTAAAAACTATTATATGCTAGCAGCATATCAATAATCGATTAAGGCACAAATTAATCGATTAAATGATCTTGAAATGCTGTTTAGAATGATATTTGCACTTGTGTAATTGATTATAGTAACAGGATAATCGATTATTCTTCATGAGAAATTTTTCCAGAAAATGAAACTCATTGGAATAATCGATTACACCATCAAAATAATCGATTACATAAGCCTAAAATCCTTTTATAAAATTCAAACTCACTAGAATAATCGATTACAGTGAATGGTAATCGATTATATGGAATGCAAAGTGTCTGAAAATCCGAATTCTCACTGTAATAATCGATTACTTGTCGAAATAATCGATTACATAAGCATATAATCGATTATCCATGGAGTTACTTCAGAATCTACAGTTTTATCTTGGAAATTGTAACTACCCAACTGCCCCAAAATTCAAATTTTGAATAAAATGTGCTTTTATTTTAGTGGGTTAATTCGTATCAACTGTTACACTTTTCAAATTTCAATCTTGGAGCCAAAATCTTCTATATAAACAGCCTATGTTGAATGGAATAAAACACAACTCTCTCATCTTTTATCTTAAGCCTTGCTGGTCCATATCTGAGTCTGAACCTTTGTCCATATAGCTTTTCCTCTCTTAGCCATTATGTTTGCTCCTGAGAGAACCAAATCCTCTAAGAGAAAGGCTGCTGAAACTTCTAATCCAGCAGTTAGTAGATTAGACCACTGGTTTTCAAATGAGAGAGAGAGAAAATGACTTACCTCCAGTTCAATGCAACCAAACTGATATGTTCTCCAAAACACCTTGACCTTGGCTGGTTTAGTAGGGAAGGCTTTCAATTGCCAGCCATGCTTGAAGCCCAAGGTTTGAAGAAATTTGTGGAGATGAAAGGTACCTTTTACCCTGAACAAGTGAAGGTGTTTTACACCTGCTCTAAGTTTTCTATGGAGGGGACAATCTTGTCTCAAGTGAATGGAGTAGCCATGGAGATTACTCCTGAAATTTGGCAGGAGGTTGCTGGTATTTTCCTTTGATGAAGAAAGGAAATTTGAGGAAGAAGATGAAGGATACAATAGGGTGGAAACCTACAGAGGAATGCTACTTGCTCCTTAAATAAGGCTGAAGTTGAGGCTCAGTATAGGTCCTATGACTCATGAGGACAGACTCCTTCACTACATCATTACCTACATCCTAACTCCTAGGTCCATAAACCATGCTCAAGCTACTGATGATGATCTTCAGATTGTTTATGGTCTGAAAAATGGTGTTCAGATGAATTGGATCCTCATAATTCAGGAGATAATGTTTAAGTATAAAAGGTTGATGAACTACCCATTTCCATATGCTGTCCTAATTTCCAGATTCATTGATTACTTCAAGGTTGATGTAACTAATGAGGTTGTTGATAATACTAATTCAAGCAATAGCCTTATCAAGGAGAAGCATATGACTAAGCTTGGAATGGTCAAAACTCCTTATGGATGACAGATGGCAGGGCAACAATTGCCACCAGCTGAAGGTGAAGAAGAAGAAGCTAATGCAGAAGAAGGAGAAAAGGGTGAAGGTTCTGCTCAACCTTCCTACAGTCCTTTTGAGTCTCTAATGATTCAAAAGATGGATGCACTGTTGTCTCTTCATCATGAGCATAGAGCTGAGACAAATTCATCCATGGAAGAGATGAAGTCTAGATTAGAGAACATAGAAGCTAGGCTTGTATTGGATGATATGGATAAATAAGCTTAGATTGCTTAGAGTGCTTCTGTTTGTCTCTATTGTTGCTATTTCATTATGCTATTGTTGTCTTCTGTTGCTTAGTATGATGTTTGCTGGTAGTTTAAGAATTTTAAATTTCTGTTTGATTAGTGTATTGTTTGCTGTTGAATCAATACAAGTATTTCTTTTTCTCTCTTTTTATTACCCTGTTTTTTCCTATAATCATTTTTGTCTTTGATAAGCCAAATAGGGGGAGAAATATTTGTAATTTAGGGGGAGTAATGATTGAAATATTGTATGATATAGGGGGAGAAAATGGTATGTAACATGTACTGAATGATGAATGCTTTTAACTGTGAAAGAATCTACCCAAGTTAGGGGGAGCATGTTTTTAAATGATGGATGCTAATGCTTGATCTTGCAAAAGCTGACTTAGATTTCAGGAATCAGTTATCCCTCTAAAGCAATCAAAAGAATAGACAAATGGACAAATTGATTTGGCATGCTCAAAGCCAAAAAGGGAGAGATTGTTGAGTTTAAAGGAAGTTGCAAGGAGATTGAACCAAGGTTGAAGACTTATTTTTTGTTTTAGCTTTTTACATGCCCAATCATTTGATGGCATTTGTAATTTATCTAAGTGGTTCAAGTTAAAAGCCTTGTGATCTTTCATTAGCATGTGCTTTCTCATGATCATGCATTCATGTTTTTTAAATACTAAAGAAATCAAATGGTTTTACAAGATGTTAAGTTCTCAATGGCTTAGTTGTTTAAAAAAAGCAAAACTTACTGCTTTAATCGATTACACAAGAAGTTTAATCGATTAAAGATATTCAAACTTTTCTGGAAAATCCTTGAAGAACAGTTTAATCGATTACACTGTGTTTTATGAAAAACCATGCATTACTGGAATAATCGATTACCTCCTTACGTAATCGATTATCTTAACTCATTTTGGAATGATGCATTCTGGTTTAATCAATTACCATTTATAGTAATTGATTACACAAGCTATTCTTCGAAATTCAACTTTACTGACTTAATCGATTATTGTGTTCTTGAAACCATTTCCAGAAAGCTGATGAACAGTTTAATCGATTATCTAGTTGCTTTAATCGATTACATATGGCAATTTAATCAATTACACCAGCGGATTAATCGATTATTGTCAATTAATTCTGTTTTTTTATAAAGCTTGTTGAGTCTTTTTCTTATAAATAGACATTGAGCGATTTACTCATTAACAAGAGTGACTTACCCAAAAGTTTCTGAGTTTTCATAAGTGCCCAAAATACTGTTTTACTATATGTTCAAACAACATCTTGTATGATCAAGATTTCTGAGTTTTTAGAGAAGATGTTTTAAAGAAAGAAGGTGTTCAAGATTGTGATTCTGAGCTATTGCTCTTTACAACTTGGAGAGTGTGGTAATCTCATTTCATTGTCATTCATTCATACATGAAAGATCTTAGGTTGTGTTTATCTTGAACATATCTTTTTAGAAGTTCTGAAAATTTCTGTTGTATTGTGATATATCATTGTGTTTCTTTTCAAGCAAGCTAGAGTAGGGTTCTCTAGGGTTAAGATTCTGAGTAGGGTTCTCATTATCTTGGTGATTTGTATTCTAATAGGGTTTTAGAATCTGTATCTTTGTCTAGTATGGATAAAGAGATCACTTGTAAACTGCTTGTAAAGGATTATTTGATATAGTAATTACTCTAACCTAGTAAGGGTTAGAAGCAACTGGATGTAGCCTCTAAGGTTGAGAGGTGAACCAGTATAATTGTTTTGTCTCTTGTCTAATTTCTGTATGCTTCATTGCATGTCTTTGTGAAATCAACATTTATTATCAAGGAAACACTTTTTGTCATTGCTTTCATTACTAAGGGTGATCTTGGGTGAAGAAAGATTTTTGAATTTGAATAAGGTGAATTAGTGATACGATCCAAAGTTTTAATTCCGTAATTTCTTTCAAAAATTTTTAAATATCTAGTTTGAACCAATTCACCCCCCTCTTGGTTCATTTGCAGTGTATTCATAGTATTTTCAGTGCTATGCTAGAGTACTTGAATGTGGCCCCCTGTAACACCCTGAAAATTTACAAGTTGATAGATATTTTATGTTGCTTAAATGTTTAATATAATTCTTGCAAATTTCTGTTAAGTGTTTTGCCTTGGTATTTGTGCTTGAGGGATGTACGTCAAATTTTGTTGGCTAAGATAGTTGTCCGTACACGCAAGTTGGCAACTATGGTGGCTATGGTAGCTGTCCGTTCACTCATGTTGGCAACTTGCCTTAGTAGCTCCACCTATATATAGCAACGAAAAAAGCGGAAGCATGTTCGTTCTCACTTCTATGCGTGTTTCTCTTTTCTCTCCAAACTCTTTTACACCCAGAAACATCTCTTCACCAACCCTCTGTACCGCCTTTAACTCTCAAGAACCACCGTAGCTGCAGTGGAGAAACCTCTACGTTAAGAGGAGCTCGTGAACAGAGCTTAACCCTTTTCTTCCTGGTTGTTGTGAGAACTTGCGTTCGAACAAAACTCACGTTAGTTTGAAAGAAAAGAATTCTTGTTTAGGTAAGAGGGTTTATTATGTTGATAATGGTTTTAGATGTCATGGTTTAGATGAAGTATGTATATGTTTTATGGTGTTTTGCGTAGGTTGGTGATATTAATAAAAACCAGAGTCTTGCAAGCGCTATCCGTTATAATAAGTTACAACACTTATGTAATTGATTGCATAGTGCTGAGTCCATCCTTGGTATTTTATAAAAACCCAAGGACCCTATAGACCGCCCTTGACCGATCTTTACCAACCTTGTTCGACCTCATCTGCTCTTGTCCATCTTTGCCTTCCCTTGTTCAATCTTGATCGACCTTGTCCAATCTTTACCGACCTTGGCTAACCTTGTCCGCCCTTGTCCGACCTTGTTCGGATTCTTACCTCAAAGTTGTTGTAGATAGGTGCCTGTTGTGCGATCGACAAGTGTACCATTCGTTTCAAGTAATAAAGTGAGTAAGTAGAGTATCGTATCCACAGGGATTGATTCCTAATTTTATCGTAACTAACAATCTGAGAGATTGGAAGAAAATAACAAGTTTGAAAAGAGTAGTATTGTGTTGTAGAATTATGCAAATTAATTAAATGACAGAAAATAATAAGAATTCAAAAGCAAGTAATTACGCACTAATGAGGAATAATTGTGGTCAGAGCACAATCCCCTTTGATCCCTACCTCTTTCACTTGAATCGGTTATTAAATTCAATTACTTCTGATTACTCAAAGGATATATCTTCCCAAATTTAGTTAAATCCTAATTCCTTAGCAACTTAACCCTTTAAGCCAATCAGAAATTCTAATTCCTTAGCAATTCCTATCAAGCTAAGCATTTAAAGGAATACATCATAAAGTTCTGCAATCATACCTCCCTATCCCTAGGCAATGTAAAAACTGTTATTTTACTCATGTTAGAAATTAGAATCCCAACATTCTTATTGCGAATTCTAACCCTAAGAACTTAAATAGAATGGCCAATTCTATGAAAGAATATAACAATGAAGAACAGAGTAAAAAAAAGTAATCATAATAATCTCAAATTAATACCAATCAAATTACAGAGGAGTTCACATTGGGTTTTGGCCCTAACCACAATAAAGAAAATTAGTCAGACATGTTCATGTCTAACCTCAAAGAATACAAAGAGAGCAGAAGCATTAATCCTCTTCAATCTCTGGTCTTGATCTTCTCTCCACTGTGTTTCTATGTGTAATTCTCTGTCCAAGGGTCCCTTTTTCTGTGCAAAAGTGCCTCCTATTTATTCCCACACGTCCATTTATTAATTAAGGTAACTAACCCCTTTTTCCCAAGCTATTTTAGTGCCAAATCTTTTTAAATCAGGTAACAGCGTAACTGTGGCGCGACCCGCGTGGATTCCCGCGCTAATTGCGTGGGATATTCGAACTGAGTAGGCTGCCCTGGAAGTCTGGAGCGGATGGCGCGGGATTTGGCGTGGATCGCGTGGCATGTTCGAAAAGCCATATTGCTTCTTTTGGCTTCTTTCCTCTCTTGTTGGTTCTAATTAACAAAATAATAATAAAATGAGATAATAACAGATGAATGATTAAACTTAACTAATTCTAGCCTATATTAATAATTATTGAATGAATTATTGATCAATTAACCCTATAAACTAATATATGCTAGCAGCATATCAGTGCCAACCAGGACACCTAATACTTCACACTAATTCATTTGTAGTGTTTGTGAATAAATGTGTAAGGGACGTATGTGAGTACGTTGGTAACAGTTGAGGTCGGCCTATGTGATTGCTTGAAATATTGGATGCATTGATACCATGGGGGTGTATGGCATTATCATAGCCAGGACGAGTTGTTCCTGGGCCGGACCATACATTGATGGTGCCCATGGTGATCTGAATGCGGTTGGATGCCCATGGTGATCAGAATGCGGTTGGATATACATAAATACCCACAGGGGTGTATGGCAGTATCCTAGCCAGGATGAGTTGATCCCGGGCCAGGCCATACATTGATGGTGCCATGGTGATATTCCATGTATAGATGTGAGATGTCGGGATTGAGTGGTTAACCTTACGAGGACCACGGTCAGTGCATTAGTGGGCCCATAAATGGGTCAGCGTATATGTACATGGGGGTGTATGGTAGATCCTAGTCGGCAAGAGAATGTTCCTGGTCGGGCCATACATTGATAGAGCCCATGCGACATATGTATGTACATGGGAGTGTATGACAGATCTTAGCCGGAAGAGAGTATCCTTGGTCGGGTCATACATTGATGGAGCCTATGTAACATACTTCATTTGCATGACGAAAATAGGATGATTGACTGTAGAGTACAGAGGTACTGGGGGGTCACGTCTGTAGGGAGATCCTTATGACACCCATTTTGGCTGATCACCATGGGGGTGAGTCCTGTGCACAACAGAGTGACCCCGACGTAGCTGCGGCTATCATTTAGACCACTGAGATGACCTATTTCCAGGATGGTACCACATTGCATGCTGAGAGAAAAGTTAGGAGCATGCATCATGACTAGTCATTATAAGATGAATTGTGAAATGTTTTTGAACGGGTTGTCCATAAATGATTGCGTGATGAAATGCTTGGATATTGTTGTAATATTGCGATGACCGAATTGTCTTTTCTTAACTGATGTTGTCGATTGTTATTTTACATGATGAACTCACCTTTGCTTTCTTGTGCCATATGGTTTTGGTACCTGTGATGATCACGAACTGTATTCGTGTGAGCAGACGGGCAGTAGCAGGCAGTTTGGGAGATACTTTCTTTTGATGGAGCCGCCAAGTAGCTGGGGTAATGTTAGATTAGATCCTGACTTATAGATGTGTTTTGTTGCCAAGATGGCATTGGACTAGATCCCGGACAAGAGTTGTACTGTGACAACGCACTCTTAGTTATTTAATCCTTTGTTTCTTTTGAAAATTTTGTACACTTCAGACATGATCATTTGTAATCATCACCAAATTATGTTCTTCAATATATATAAGTATTATGATGTATTACATCATTGATTATTCATATTTTGATTCGTGATATTAATTATGGTCACGCGAAAAATTTACTACTATTTTTTTTATATATAATCAAATTTAAAGGGATTTTCAATTATAAATCGTGATTAAAAGCATGATTAAGAGTATGATACAGTAGTGACGAGTTGGGTCATTACATTAGTGGTATCAGAGCCAGGTTGGACCTTCCGGCCAGTGAGTTATGAGCTTTCTATGTTTTTGTGTGTATGTTGTGTTGATGGTTAAGTATCTGATTGTGAAATGACTAGCTGTGTTGTGCTGAATTATGTTTGTTCATGTTTGAGCTTGTGTAGGGTGTTATTTTTAGTATAGTTATAGCATATTTGTATTTCTCACGTCTGCTATACCATAAGTTTCTATACTTTGTTGTGAGTTATCAGACTGACCATCTGCATGATTCGGGACAATGCAAGGGAACATTATGGCAAACAGTCCGGAATACAAATGGTAGAGGGTCTGTATAGTATAGTTTAGTGTTTGTTTGTGTGTATTCCTTTCGAGTTCTCACTTCTTGTTGTGCGCAGTAAGTGATGACCGGTAGGAATGATTGTGCGATAGCTGAT
Organism: Glycine latifolia; assembly: GCA_013407115.1. Taxonomy (NCBI): domain Eukaryota; kingdom Viridiplantae; phylum Streptophyta; class Magnoliopsida; order Fabales; family Fabaceae; genus Glycine; species Glycine latifolia. The sequence continues at coordinate 64,774 of QARZ01000572.1, forward strand.
GCTCTCCAAGCCTTAGCCCAAGCATTGGGAAATCAGAATATGGGAGAAGCCCCAGGAGCAGTGGAGTACCATGGGTTGGACCATTTTTAGTGCAATAATCCTCCTTCTTTCCGTGGAGGATACAACCCGGATGGTGCCCAAACCTGGATATGGGAAATTGAGAAGATTTTTCGGGTTATGGCATGCCCCGAGGAGCAGAAGGTTGCCTTCAGTACCTATACCGTGGCAGAAGAAGTCGAGTATTGGTGGGATAATACCAGCCAATTCATGGAGGCGGAAGGCCGGGTAGTGACATGGGAGACCTTCAAGGAGGCATTCCTGGAAAAGTACTTCCCGAAAGACGTGAGGAACAAGAAAGAGTTGGAGTTCCTGGAGCTTAAACAAGGGAACCAGATTGTAGCCGAGTATGCGGCTAAGTTTGAAGAGTTGGTAAGGTACTTCCCTCACTACCAGAGACGGGATGGTGAAAACTCTAAGTGCGTGAAGTTTTTGAATAGCTTATGGCTTGAGGTAAAACAAGCCGTAAATTATCAAGGAATCCGTCAGTTCCCGGTCTTGGTCAACATGTGCCAGATATGGGATGAGGATTCCTAGGACAAAGCGGCCTATTATCGAAATGCTGGCCTGGTAAAGGATAAGAAAATTGGGTTACGAAATCACGGGAAACCCTACACGACCACTCGTAAGTCATATGGTAACCACCCTTGCCGTCTAAGAATTGCTGCTCCGGGTTCTTCTGGTGGAAATGGTAGTAGATCTTCTACCTTTCCAACTCGGGTTACCTGTTTCAAGTGTGGTAAGCCCGAGCATATCTCTACTGAATGCAAGCAAGGAGGTCTGATTTGCTTTAATTGTAAAGAAAGAGGTCACCTTCAAATGAGTTGTCCACACCCTAAGAGAGAGCGGAATGGAGGTGGTCAGCAGGACCAACCCGGACAATCGACGACCGCGGGAAGAGTAATTACTCATAGTTTTGTTGAAGCCTCGAAATCCCGAGATCTAATCCAAGGTAAATGTTTCATAAACGGGATTCCTTTACTTATGCTTTTTGATTCCAGTGCAACCCATTCTTTTATATCCCGATTATGTGTATAGAGACTTAAACTTTTCGTATCTCCTTTGAATAATAAACTTGTAGTTGAGACCCCGGCTAGTGAATCTGTGGTGACTTTCGAGGTGTGTTTAAATTGTCTTGTGGAAATTTCTGAGAGGAAATTCCATATTGATATGATTTTTTTGCCTCTTAGTCAGATTGATGTTATTTTGGGAATGGACTGGTTATCTTTCAATCAGGTTTTATTGAATTGTTTTGATAAAACTGTCATGTTTGGCAACCTGGATGTGAGAGATAAAGGGATGTTTATCTCAGCTAACCGGGTTATGTCCTCTTCGAAAGAAAATGCTCAAGTATACATGATCCTGTCAAACCTGGGCGTGGAAACCAAGGTTTCCCTGGACGACCTTCCTGTTGTTAGAGTGTTCCCCGGAGTATTTCCTGAGGATATATCCGAGTTACCACTAGAGAGAGAGGTAGAGTTTTCCATAGATTTGGTGCCTGGTGCTAGACCTATATCTGTAGCTCCTTATAGGATGTCTCCTATAGAGCTAGTCGAGCTTAAGAAACAATTAGAGGAACTATTGGCTAAGCAGTTTGTGCGGCCTAGTGTGTCTCCATGGGGAGCACCTGTGCTATTAGTGAAGAAAAAGGATGGAACCATGAGGCTATGTGTAGATTATCATCAGTTGAACAAGGTGATGATTAAGAATAAGTATCCTTTGCCTAGGATAGACAATCTTATGGACCAACTAGTAGGAGCTTGCATTTTTAGAAAGATAGATCTTAGGTCGAGTTAACATCAAATCCGGGTAAAGTCTGAGGATATTCCAAAGACTGCTTTTATAACCTGTTATGGTCATTATGAGTATTTGGTTATGCCCTTCGGTGTGACAAATGCTCCAGGTGTGTTCATGGATTACATGAATAGGATCTTTCACCCTTACCTTGATAGCTTTGTAGTAGTTTTTATAGACGATATTCTAGTATATTCTAAGACTCGAGAGGAGCATGAAGAACACTTACAGATTGTGCTACAGACCCTTAAAGATCGACAACTGTATGCTAAGTTGTCTAAGTGTGAGTTCTGGTTAGAGAAGGTAAGTTTTCTTGGGCATGTGATATCCCAAGGAGGTATAGCAGTAGATTCTTCTAAGGTAGAAGTTGTCCTTGAGTGGGAACGCCCTAAGTCCGTGTTTGAGATTAGAAGTTTTCTGGGCTTGGCCGGGTATTACAGGAGATTTATAGAAGGTTTCTCTAAGCTAGCATTACCTTTGACCCAGCTGACTCGTAAGGGTCACGTGTTTGTGTGGGATGACCGATGTGAATATAGTTTCCAAACCCTCAAACAAAAACTAACAACCGCTCCTGTATTAGTTTTGCCTTGTGATGCATTAAAGACAGGTTTAGGAGGGGTGTTGATGCAGTGTAGCCGGGTTGTGGCTTATGCTTCCTGGCAGCTCAAGACGCATGAGAGAAACTACCCTACCCATGATTTGGAGCTGGCTACTGTAGTGTTTGCCCTTAAGATATGGAGGCATTATCTTTTTGGCTCCAAGTTCGAGGTGTTTAGTGATCATAAAAGACTTAGGTATCTGTTCAGCCAGAAAGAGTTAAACATGCATCAGAGGAGTGGTTAAAGTTATTTAAGGATTATGATTTTGAGCTTAGTTATCATCCTGGCAAGGCCAATGTGGTGGCTGATGCTTTAAGTAGAAAATCTCTTCATGTGTCTGCATTGATGGTTAGGGAGTTAGAGCTTTTGGAGCAGTTTAGGGACCTTAGTCTGGTGTGTGAAATTACCCCAAATAGCATGATACTAGGAGCCCTACGAATTACTAGTGGGCTGCTAGAAGAGATCAGAGAAGGGCAGAAGTTTGACCCTTTTCTAAAAAACTCAGTTAGAAGCCATAGTATCAGGGAGTGCTAGTAGTTTCCGTGTGGGACCGGATGAAGTTTTGAGACTTCAAGGTAGAATCTGTGTTCCCAACATATCCAGGCTTAGGAAAGTGATTCTAAAAGAGGGGCATAGAAGTAACTTAAGTATTCACCTCGGTGCCACCAAGATGTATCAAGATCTTAAGACTATGTTTTGGTGGCCGAACATAAAGAAAGAAGTTAGTGAGTTCGTATATGCATGTTTAATTTGTCAAAAAGCTAAGGTAGAACACCAGAGACCATCGGGTAAGTTACAACCCTTAGAGATACCCCAATGGAAATGAGATAGTATTTCCACGGATTTTGTTGTGGGTTTGTCTAGGACCCTGGCTGGGTTGGATTCTATTTGGGTTATTGTGGACAGATTGACTAGGTCTGCTCACTTTATCCCCATTAATATTCAGTTTTCCCTAGAGAAGTTGACTTCCCTATACATTAGCGAGATTATTCGGTTGCACGGTGTACCCTCTAGTATAGTATCTGACCGGGATCCGACGTTCACGTCTAGATTTTGGGAAAGTTTGAACAAAGCCTTGGGAACTCGGCTTTGGCTAAGCTCAGCATATCACCCTCAAACTGATGGTCAGACAGAGTGGACCATTCAGTCTCTAGAAGACCTGTTGAGAGCGTGTGTTTTGGAACATAGGGGTAGTTGGGATAGCTTCTTGCCATTGATAGAATTTACATATAACAATAGTTTTCATTCTACCATTGCCATGGTTCCCTACGAAGCTTTATATGGTAGAAGGTGTAGAACACCTTATGTTGGCTAGAACTTGGCGAGAATCTTGTGTTAGGACCTGAGGTAGTACAACAAACGACCGAGAAGGTCAAGATGATCCGGGATAGGATGAGAACGGCGCAGAGTAGACAGAAAAGCTATCATGACAAAAAGAGGAAAGACCTAGAGTTTAAGGTCGGCGATCATGTATTTTTGAGGGTTACCCCTTGGACTGGGGTTGGCCGAGCATTGAAAACCCGAAAACTCACACCACGATTTGTTGGTCCCTTCCAAATTCTAAAAAGAGTCGATACTGTCACGTACCAAATTGCCTTACCTCCGTCTTTTTCTAATCTTCATGATGTATTTCATGTGTCCAAACTTCGTAAATATATATATGATCCTTCTCATGTAGTTGGATTAGATGATACTCAAGTAAAAGAAAACCTGACGTATGAAACATTGCCTTTGAGGATTGAGGATAGACGGATAAAGCATCTAAGAGGGAAAGAAATTCCTTTGGTTAAGGTAATCTGGGGAGGTCCAACGGGAGAAGATGCAACATGGGAGCTGGAGAGTTAGATGCAGGAAGCCTACTCGACTCTGTTTGCAGCAGGTAATTTTGGGGATGAAATTTCAAAAAGGGTGGGAAGGTTGTAACACCCTGAAAATTTACAAGTTGATAGATATTTTATGTTCTTAAATGTTTAATATAATTCTTGCAAATTTCTGTTAAGTGTTTTGCATTGGTATTTGTGCTTGAGGGATGTAAGTCAAATTTTGTTGGCTAAGATAGCTGTCCGTACACGCAAGTTGGCAACTATGGTGGCTATGGTAGTTGTACGTTCACGCATGTTGGCAACTTGCGTTAGTAGCTCCGCCTATATATAGTAGCGCAAGAAGCGGAAGCATGTTCATTCTCACTTCTGTGCATGTTTCTCTTTTCTCTCTAAACTCTTTTACACCCAGAAACCTTTCTTCACCAACCCTCTGTACCGCCTATAACTCTCAAGAACCACCGTAGCTGCAATGGAGAAACCTCTACGTTAAGAGAAGCTCGTGAACAGAGCTTAACCCTTTCTTTCCTGGTTGCTGTGAGAACTTGCGTTTGAACAAAACTCACGTTAGTTTGAAAGAAAATAATTATTGTTTAGGTAAGGGGAGTTTATTATGTTGATAATGGTTTTAGATATCATGGTTGAGATGAAGTATGTATATGTTTTATGGTGTTTTGTGTGAAATAAATTGATGTTTTTATGTGATGTGTTTGTGAAGAAGGCGACTACTGGATTGGGTAAGTCGGGCTGAGCATGTTACATATACATATAAATTAAAACACTGTTGTATTTGTGATGTCGGCTACCGGGATGGGTAGTCCGAGTTAACATGTGTATCAATCCCTTGTGTTTGAGATGTCAGCTACCGGGATGGGTATGCTGAGCTGAGCGATTTATGTAGCATGCAGGTGTGCATGCAGGATGTGACTTAGTCCTTGCTGGCGAACATCTGTATACCGGGTTCCTTACCCGGGGTTGTACTTTGGAGCTATCAAGCTCGAGTTACTTTGAGAGAGAGAGCCATCGGATTCCCTAATCCAGATGAGCTTGTGCTTTCTCGGGAAAAGAGCCATCAGGTTCCTTAATTTGGATGAGCCTGTGCTTTTTTGGGAAAAGAGCCACTGGGTCCTTTACTCGGTTGAGCTTATGTCCCTTCTTTTAAAAACGATCGGGTTCTCTACCAGGGGTCGTTTCTTTAGAGCTGTTAAGCTCACTCCTTAGAGCTACCGGGTTCCTCACCCGGGATGGGCTATTCTCTTTAGAATTGTTATGTTCAAACCTTTTCTTTGTAAGCTACGGGTTTCCCTACTCGGTAGAGCCCGTACCTTTTCTTTGAAAAGCCACTGGGTTTTCCTTACTCGGCTCTCCTTACCCGAACAACCTTGTGTAGGTTGGTGATATTAATACAATCCCGAGTCTTGCAAGCGCTATTCGTTATAATCGGTTACAATGCTTATGTAATCGATTGCATAGTGCTGAGTCCATCCTTGGTATTTTATAGAAACCCAAGGACCCTCTAGACCGCCCTAGATCGATCTTTACCAACCTTGTCCGACCTCTTCCGACCTTGTCCGCTCTTGTCCATCTTTGCCTTCCCTTGTTCAACCTTGATCGACCTTGTCCAATCTTTACCGACCTTGATCGACCTTGTTCGATCTTTACCAACCTTGATTGACCTTGTCCGCCCTCATCCGACCTTGTTCGGATTCTTACCTCAAAGTTGTTATAGATAGGTGCCAACCTGGACACCTAATATTTCACACCAATTCACTTGTTTGTAGTGTTTGTGAATAAATGTGTAAGGGACGTATGCAAGTACATTGGTAACAGTTGAGGTCGGCCTATGTGATGGCTTGAGATATTGGATGTATTGATACCATGAGGGGTGTATGGCATTATCCTAGCCAGGACGAGTTGTTCCCGGGTCGGACCATACATTGATGGTGCCCATGGTGATCTAAATGCGGTTGGATATACATAAATACCCACAGGAGTGTATGGCAGTATCCTAGCCAGGACGAGTTGATCCCGGGCCTGGCCATACATTAATGGTGCCATGGTGATATTCTATGTATAGATGGGAGATGCCGGGACTGGGTGGTTAACCTTACGAGGACCACGGTCAGTGCATTAGTGAGCCCGTAAATGGGTCAGCGTATATGTACATGGGGGTGTATGGTAGATCCTAGTCGGGAAGAGAATGTTCCTGGTCAGGCCATACATTGATAGAGCTCATGCGACATACGCATGTACATGGGGGGTGTATGACAGATCCTAGCCGGAAATAGGATGATTGACTGTAGAGTATAGAGGTACTAGGGGGCCACGTCTGTAGAGAGATCCTTATGACACCCATTTTGGATGATCACCATGAGGGGTGAGTCCTGTGCACAACAGAGTGACCCCGATGTAGCTGCAACTATCATTTGGACCACTGAGATGACTTATTTCCGAGATGGTACCACATTGCATGCTGAGAGAAAAGTTCGGAGCATGCATTATGACTAGTTATTATAAGATGGATTGTGAAATATTTTTGAACGGGTTGTCCATAAATGGTTGCGTGATGAAATGCTTGGATATTGTTGTAATATTGCGATTACTAAATTCTCTTTTCTTAACTGATGTTATCGATTGTTATTTTACATGATGAACTCACCTTTGCTTTCTTGTGCCATATGGTTTTGGTACCTGTGATGATCACGAATCATGTTCGTGTGAGCAGACGGGCAGTAGTAGGCAGTTTGGGAGATACTTTCTTTTGATGGAGCCGCCAAGTAGCTGGGGTAATGTTAGATTAGATCCCGGCTTATAAATGTGTTTTGTTGCCGGGATGGCATTGGACTAGATCCCAGACAAGAGTTGTACTGTGACAACTCACTCTTAGTTATTTAATCCTTTTTTTCTTTTGAAAATTTTGTACACTTCAGACATGGTCATTTGTAATCATCACCAAATTACGTTCTTCAATACATATAAGTATTACGATGTATTACATAATTGATTATTCGTATTTTGATTCGTGATATTAATTATGCTTACATGAAAAATTTACTACTATTTTTTATATATAATCAAATTTAAAGGGATTTTCAATTATAAATCGTGATTAAAAGCATGATTAAGAGTATGATACAGTAGTGATGAGTCGGGTCGTTACACCCCCTCCCAACTTCATCCTAACAGTTGGGCAGTGGTGCGGGCTTTTGAGATTTTGTGCTCTCATCTGCACATTCGTGCCAGTGTTCCTCTCTTCTGCTTTTTCTTTCAGACCAAGCTGTCCGGAAAGGTTGCTTGGGTCTCCTTGCACAATGTTTCGAAAAAGCTATTTGAGGTAGACACCAACGTCTTCCGCCGCATCAAGGACCGATTCTTCAAGGTCCGCGAAAGTGGTGTCGTGGCTGATGGGTTGCCATTGATGCACAACAGGGATAGGGAAGCTCGCTTTCTCTTCTACTGGCGGGTCGACCCTACCAGGTTCAGGTCCTTTGATGAGGACATGCTGACCCCTGTGGAGAGGTCTGACAAGGCAACCTTGGAGTTGTTGCCAGCCTCGTTGGATGCGCGAGCTATGTTGTCGCTGCCTTCAGACGGTAATTTTTCTTCTTTATAACTTCTCTATTTTTCTAATATGCGAACTCTGACACTTTCGTGTTTTTGCATTTTTGCAGGTATTATGGGCAACTTCCAATGGAAGCCATTGGTGCGTAATGTAGGTGGTGATGCCGTGCCACCCTATGTTCCCCCCCAACTGAAGAAGAGGGTCGACCCAACCCTTCCCTTTCTGAATTGGCAAAGAGGAAGAGAGATGAGGGTGCCAGGATGTCTGGCTGTAAGAAGTCTTGGGCCGCCTATGCTCCTCGTGGCTTGCGCGCATTGAGGGAGGCTGTCGGGCTATTGCTGACTCCTCCTCCTCCTGTCCAGGCTCCTTCATCTACTGCCAGTGCTTCTCCCACCCTAATGGTTCCACCTCCAACTGCTGTTGTTGCTATTGTGCCTTCTATGGCCGACTCCGCCCACCTCCTGTCCTGCCTCTCTTGCTGTTGCCAATCCCTCTCCTTCTTCGCCTCCTCCATCTGCAATGCTGCCGCCTGCTGCTTGTCCTGTCACACCTTTGGAGTTTCTAAGTGCTCCCAGGGAGGTTGACTCATTGTGGAGTGTTGGACACAGGCTCGATCGAGGACTGCCGACTCCTTTTGACAGGAATCTGATAAGGTCGGTCGGTCTCCAATGCTTATTCGACGCTGCTGAGATTTTTCTGCAAAGAGGACTTGCCATTATAAAGAAACAAAGGAAAGTGTATCAAGAGGCCATGAGCAAGGCGGCCTCCCTGGAGCAAGAGTATCACAAGTTGAAGGGTGTTGTTTGTGGTGCTTGGCGATTAGAGTGCAACCGGTTGAACGGCATAGTAGTGGCATTTGCTGAAGTTGTCTGATGTAATCGTCAACTTTCCGCCAAGACTAGTGAGGCTTTGTGCAAGTTATTGCAGACTAGGCTTGATGGCGATGAGCTGGTCGCATGTGGCAGGGCAATTGCTGCTAAGGCTGACAAGGCTTTGGCCGAGAAGGAAGAGTTGGCGAAGAAGGTGACTGAGTTGGAGGCCAAGTTGAAGGATGCTGAGGTTGGGCTTGCTACCGAGATGGAGCTTGCTCAGAAGGTGGCGAGTCTGGAGGAGAGGTTGAAGGAAGCTAACGTCGAGCTTAATGTTGAAATGGCAGTTAACAAGGAGCTTGACGAGGAGCTGAAGGTGTACAAGCGGGAAGCAGTAGAGCAACATGAGGAAGGCTTCACCAAGGCAGTGCATCAAGCTAGCTTCTTTGTGAAGGACCTTGACATGGGTCAGTTTGATCCTTTCAAGGATGTGAAGATTGGTGCCTTGGTTGATGAGGAGGAGCTTGGTTCTGCTGAGGAGTCTGCTAGTGATGCAGCGAATGTATAAGCTACTTTTGCTTCTTTTATCTTTTTGTTTCTTTTGTACTTTTGGCCGTTGGATGGCCATGTAAAGTTTTTACTACTTTAATGAAAGTATTTCTTGTTTCTTCATCTTCGTCAATCTTATTTACATTGCATGCTACCTTTAAGTCACTTGAATAATATTTGTCATCAAACCAACTTAAGACGTTCTTGTCTTGTCATTTTCGAATGGTTGGACGTATCAATAGTGCTTGCTGAATTATCAGGTGATTGAAGTACCAAGAAAGCTTCTTGGGTTTTGCATGTCATGAACAATCATTGTGATGACGTAATGCCGGGTTCCTACTTTCGCAAAAATGACTAAGTCATTAGCTTTGCTTGTCGAGGTTCCAATTGCTAATGTGTGCTAATAGTGTATCTTAGGCTTAGAGATGTCGAGGGTTGACCATGGACATTTGTGTTGAACTCTTGCTTTGCAAACTGCTAAGTTTTTAGCATGGTTTGTCAAGGTTCTGTAATGTCGAGGGTAGACTCTTTTGTTGAGGTTGCCACCAAATGAAAGTACCAAGAACTTTCCTGGATTTGCATTGTAGAGGACGGACCTCGAACAATTATTCCTGCAAAATAGATGATCCTATGGTGCTAAGATTCAATAGGAGTTAGTACCAAGAATGTTTCTTGGGTTTAGCATGCAAAGGGGGCCTTGGACTTTGATATACCAAAGATGCTTCCATGGTTTTTGTGTGGCTCGTATTCCTGCACAGAATAGAATTTGTGAGTGCTGAAATCATCAGAGTAAAGCTTTAAATACCTCATGTTTTCGTAATGAATAATGGGGTGAATACGAGGTTGACCATGGATGGTCCTCAATCTTTGGAAGTTGTGGGTTATCAAGAGTTGTTGATAACTATGCTGGTCAATGATAGACCTTGTCAAAATCTGATGATAGCTATGGTTGACTATGTCGGGGTTCCATAGTCTGTAATAATACCAAGAGAGTTTTCTTGGGTTTTAGGAGACCAAGGATGGACCTTGATCTTTGTATGCAAAGTATACATCTTAAGTGTTATGTTCCTGAGAACTTGTATTCCTGCAATGAAGAAATATGACAATGATAACGAAAGTAGACACAGTTGTACCTCATGTTTGTCAAAGCTGATACTAGTGAAGTTGTCCATGCTGGGTTTTGTCAAGATTTACCAAGACATGATCTTGGGTTTGGGAGCTACTGAGAGCGTACCAGTGGTGCATCCACCTTGGATTTTTAGGAGGTTGACAAAAGCTTTAGGATTTACGAACCTTGATGGTTTACCGTAGTTTGGTTTTACAGACCTGTAGATGACCAAGAACGGATTCTTGGGTTGCCAAGATGGGTCTTGGGCTTAGTAAGCTCAATCAATTAGATGGAATTATTAACCTTCTACCAAGGACGGACCTTGGGTCTTCATGCCAAGGTGGATCTTGGGCCTAATAAGGTTAACTAATTAGATGGAATTATGAACCTTCTTTCAAGGACAGACCTTCAATACTACAAAAATTGCTTTTAACATCGCTAAGTTAACATTGGTTTTTTGGAAAACCGATGTTAACGAAAATGCGGTGGCAAATTCGTAATTAATAGGATATGGTTAACATCGGTTTTCCAGGTTTTTAACAAAACTGATGTTAACCTATTAGTGTTAACATCGGTTTTACAGGTTTTTAAGAAAACCGATGTTAATATGAAGACGTTAACATCGTTTTTTCAATGAAAATAGATGTTCTTGTTATTATAAGACTTGATCCCCAAATTAAACATCCTCACTCTCGCGCCTATCTCTGACTCTCAGTGTTGCCCTTCACTATGCCTATGACAGTCATGGTTACGGTCACCTGAATCGCTGTCATTATCGGTGTCGGCTCACTCTCACGGCAGTTCCATTGTCGGTGTCGGGTTCCATTGTCTGGTGTTGCGACTCCCACAAGGTATGTGTCCTTCCATTGATGAAACCATGAGCTTCTTTTTCTTCTGCATTTATGTTCTTCTTTTTCTAAGCTTCTTTTTGTCTTGTGTAGCTTCTTTTCCACCGTTGGTGTAACTTCTTTTGGTCTTTACTAGCAAGAAAAAGTGTGACCTAAGGGAACAAAGCCAACAAAACCGTGAGCTTATACCTTTTCTCTTGTGTTCAAAGTTCTTATAATGTAATGGACATGCTTTGTGACTGTGTGTAGATTGATTTTTTTTACCTGTTTTCGAGATGCTTGTAATGGTTAAAAGTTTTGCATATTGTAGAATATCTTATGAAGCAACTCATTTTCCATATTGATTCTTGGACCACAAAGTAGTTAATGGTTAGGATTGAATATTATGGATTTGAGAAACTTGCGTAGATGGCTGGTTGAAGAATTTAGGACAGCTTAGTGGCTGATTAAGTATACCAACAAGGTAGCCTATTAACCATTAAGTAATGAGAATTTAGGACATCTTAGTGGCTGATTTTAGTGTTTTCTATAGGTAAAGATTTAGTGTAGCTCACTGCTATTTGCTTTGGATTGGTTACAACTCTTGTTGGAGAACCACTATCATCATTACTACACCCATACATAGGCTGATCGCCATACCTTGCATATCGAAATAGGTGTGCTTTTTGTAGTGCAGCAAGTTAAAAAGTAGCTTTTAACTTCCAACACAAATTAGCTTTAAGTTAGGAAAAGTCAACCGGATGAGTGCAAGTCGCATGACGGTTGAGTATGAGGAAGGTGTTGAAAATTTCTTGCAATTTGCCTCTGAAAGAAGTCGACCGGATGGGGATGGAAAATATTTTTGTCCCTGTATCAATTGTTTGAATGGGAGATGCCAAGCGCTGGACGACATACGGGAGCATCTTCTGTGTGATGGGATTAAGAAGAATTATGCCACATGGATATGTGATGTGTTGCAAACACATCCTAATTATAGCTTAGTTTTAGGTCATATTTGCATTGAATAGTTAGGAAATAGCTTTAGAAATTAGGCATAATTAATATTTCATGTTACGTAAGGCATTTTAATACCAATTGAGCAATTGCAGGCATTTGCAGGCCAAAAAGAGAAAAATAAGAAGGTAAAAAAACTGGCTCATCACGCGAGTCGCGCCATTGTTCAAGTGAGTCGCGTGGGAACTTCAAGAATTAAGCATTTCAGCACTGCTGGTTCACGCGAAGCGCGCCACATGTCACGCGACACGCGCCATTTTATTCTGTCAAGCCACGCGACTCGCGCGAGATCGCGCGCGAGTCGCGTGGGTTTGATTGTCTTTCCTTAATTAAAAGATATATGTTCTGAAATTAGGCAGAGGTTTCTGCTTTGTTACTGTAATTAAAAATACTCGATAAATAGGAGTGTTTTCTGGACTTTTATACACAGAGAGACGGAGACCTAGCGGGGGTATACAATTGGATAAAGTTTAGAGAGTTTTATTGAAGGCAAAAACCCTAGGAATCAAGATTGGGAGTCAAAGTTCTGCATAATCATGTTTCATCTAAACGCTTTGATGTTCTTGAAGCCTATGGCTAGCTAATCATCTTATTGTGGGAAGGCCATGAACTTATGAGTTTCCTTCTGTAAATTGACTGGTAGTAAATGCATATGTTTTGTTTATTTTAGTTCTTTTCTATGCTTATATCTATCTTGTTTAGAATTGATCACTCTAGATAAGTATCGAGAATTATAATTCACAATGGACACGTTGGGGTTGTAATATCTGACATGTTAAGATTAACATTCGTTCTTCACCTAGACATAGGGATGCATGAGTGCGGAGGTTATAATATGTTCTTTGAATGCTTGAACTGATTAGTTTCACTAAGACATTAGGTTACAAACTCAGTTTAAAGGGTTAATTCACTAAGACATTAGGGATTAACTAAAATAGAAAAGACTTATTCTCTGAGTAAACATAACACGAACCCATAAGATTTATTCTTTGAACACCTAGTTTGATAGATTCGCTAAGGGTTTAGGTTTCTTTATCATCTAGAGGGTGAAATCGCTGGTTAATGCTCTTAAGAGTCTAGGATTTACGACTGTAGGAAAGATTTATCTTATGCATACTTCAAGGTTAACTAAATCAGTCAATTGAAGGAGGGAATACTTATAAGGGATTGCGCCTGACCACAATTATTTCTCATTGGTAATCTTTCGATTTTAAATTTACTGTTTTGTTCAATTTTCTTTCTCAATTCAACACAATCATCCAACTACTGTTGCGTACTTTTTCTGTTTCTTGTTCAATCATAATCTGTATAATTATTGCGAAATCTTTCCAATCCCTGTGGAGACGATACTTTACTTACACTTTATTACTTGTTAAACGATCGGTGCACTTGCCGTAAACATATTCGCATAAATCGCGTAACAATATGGCATGGTGAATGGACATACATGCAGAAGGTGTTGCAAACTGAACCGATTGATGTTGACATCGGAGATTGATTAGAGGATATGATTCATGATCTGGGACATGAATCTTTTCAGCAAGCGCATGGCCCTATGTATCATACATTGGAAAGTGATTCGAAGAAGCCGTTGCATCCGGGGTGCAAAGAGTCATTGACATTGTTGTCAACAATGTTAAATCTGGTTAATGTCAAGGCCAGATATGGGTGGAGTGACAAAAGCTTCAGTTCATTGATTGAGGTAGTTCAGGACATGCTTCCAGATGAAAACATGTTGCCAAGAAGTTACTATCCAGGCAAAGAAGATTCTTTGTCAGATGGGTATGGAGTATCAGAAAATTCATGCCTGTCCTAATGATTGCATATTGTACAAAAATGAATTTCAAGAAATGCATAAATGTCGCAGGTGTGGGGTATCGCGGTACAAAGTGAAGGCCGATGACAAATGTAGCATTGATGAAAGCACAAAGAAAGCCCCCCTCGCGAAGGTGTTATGGTATCTTCCAATCATTCCAAGGTTTAAGCGTTTGTTTGCTAATGAAGATGACGTAAAAGACCTTACATGGCATGCAGATGGAAGAAATTGTTATGGAATGCTCCGCCATCCGACAGATTCCTCCCAGTGGAAGAAGATTGACCATTTGTATCCAGAATTCGGTGAAGACCCAAGAAATCTTAGACTTGTACTTGCCAATGATGGAATGAATCCCTACGGCAGTTTAAGTACTCAACACAGTTCGTGGCCTGTTTTGCTGGTCATTTACAACCTGCCTCCTTGGTTGTGCATGAAGCGAAAATACATGATGTTGTCTATGATGGTATCGGGCCTAAGACAGCCAAGAAATGACATTAATGTTTATCTTAGTCCCTTGATTGAAGACTTGGAAAACTTGTGGGACGAGGGGGTTGCCATGTTTGATGGGTATTGTAAGGAGACATGCAAGTTGCGTGCAATGCTATTTTGTACCATTAATTATTTTCCAGTGTACAGGATTTGAGTGGATACAGTGTTAAGGGCCATCGTACATGCCTTATCTGTGAACAAGACACAAGCTACGTACAACTTAAACATGGTAGAAAAACCATTTACACTCGCCATCGACGTTTTCTGAAACCTTATCACCCTTATCGGCGATTGAAAAAAGCTTTCAATGGAAGTCAAAAGCATGAAACTGCACCGATTCTGTTAACCGGTGAGCAAGTTCTTGAGCGGGTTGAGGGCATCCATACTGTATTTGCAAAGACTGAAAAGAAGAAGAAAGGTAATACTTGCATATGGAAGAAGAGGTCGATATTGTCTGATCTTCCATACTGGTCTGATCTAGATGTTAAACATTGTATCAATGTTATGCATGTGGAGAAAAATGTGTGACAGTGTCATCGACCCGCTGCTTAACATTCAAGGCAACACAAAGGATGGTTTGAACAATCGTCAAGATCTTGCTAACATGGATATACGTGAGCAGTTACATCCTTGGTCTGATGGTAAGAAAATATACTTGCCTCTAGCATGTCACACTTTGTCAAGAAAGGAGAAGATAAGTTTCTATCAGTGTCTGCACCGAGTGAAAGTGCCACAGGGATATTCTTCAAATATTAAAAGCCTTGTGCAGATAAAAGATCTGAAACTAGTTGGCTTGAAGTCTCATGATTGCCACGTGTTGATGCAGCAACTGTTAGCCGTGGTGATTTGAGACATTTTGCCTAACAAAGTAAGGCATGCTATAACTCAGCTATGCTTTTTCTTCAATGTCGTACCAAAGTCGTGGACCCTATAAAGTTAGATGACTTGGAAGAAGAGGCGGTAATTATCTTGTGTCAGTTGGAGATGTATTTTCCTCCTTCATTTTTTGACATAATGGTTCACTTGTTCATCTGGTAAGGGAAATTAAAATGCGTGGTCCCGTTTATTTACGGTAGATGTACCCAGTTGAGTCATACATGAAGATCTTGAAAGGGTATACAAAAAACCTACACTGCCCTGAAGCATCCATAGTTGAAAGGTACATTGTAGAAGAAGCTGTAGAATTTTGTTTAGAGTACCTTGAAAAGGCAAAACCTATTGGACTTCCCGAGTCCCGACATGACGACAAAGTGGGAGGAAAGGGTTCATGCGGGTTGCATGTTATAACGCCTGGTTTACATGAATTGCAACAAGCTCATTTGTATGTCCTGAATAACAGTAATGAAGTTCTGCCATACATAGTTCGTCATGAAGCCTTAGTCAAGGAAAGTAATCCAATAATGACGAAGAATAGGTTGTTGAAAGAGCATAACAAGACTTTCTTGAATTGGTTTAAAGATACAATATTTAGTGATGAATCGTCATCTGAAACAATGAGGAAGTTAGCAGATGGGCCTAAAAGAAATGTTAGAAGTTGGCAGGGCTACGATATCAACAAGTACTCATTCTACACAAAACAAGATGACAAGAGCACAATGCAAAACAGTGGGGTTAGCCTTAGGGCTGAGTAGCAACATTTCGCTACTGTGCATGACCACAATCCCTGTTTGGTGTGCATGCCTTACGCCTTACTTTGGAGTCATTCATGACATCTGGGAGCTTAATTATGTTACATTCAGTGTGTGTGTTTTCAAGTGTAAGTGGGTTGATATCAATAGCGGTGTGCGGACCAAGGACTTGGGATTTACAATGGTTGATCTTAACGAGCTAGCTTATCAAGATGAACCTTTCATCATGGCAGAATAATCTAAACAGGTGTTTTATGTTCAAGATCCATGTGATGAAAGTTGGTCTATGGTACTACATGGAAAAACCATTGGTATTACTCTTGACGATGATGATTCCACCGTCGATACTGGTGTCACTCAATTCTCAACACAAATGCCTGACGTCAACAGAGAAGATTACGATGATGACGTTCATGCAAATAGTAATGATCATGATGAAGGAGAATTAATTAACCTCACTTAATGTAATTTGTTTGCCTTATTAACTTGATTGCATTTTTTACAATTTCATAAGTATCCTAACTTGTCAGAATACGTTTACTTATCTTTCTTTTTGTTTTTAACAGGATCATGATTACACCACCAAGCTCCCTGATATGCTTCCAGCATATATTAGTTTTTGGGATTAATTGATTAATAAATTGTTTAAGAATTAGTAAATTAGATTAGGATTTGGTAAGTTATTACTTAATTGCACATTACTTTAATTTCTTATTTATTTTGTCATTTAGGAACCAACAAGAGAGGAAAAGAAGCAAAAAGAGCAAGCTAGTGCTCTCGAACAAGCCGCGCGACTTGCACCAATTCCCACGCGATCAGCGTCAAAGTATCAAGATCAAACACTCAGTTCGAAGACTCCGCGGGGATCGCACCAGAACCCGCGCCACTCGCGTCAGATGCTTAAAGCCAACCTTTCAACTCGAGTAAGCCACACTATCCGCATGGCCATCCACGCGAGTAGCGCTATGATATCAAAATCAGGCATTCAGTTTGAATGTCCCACGCTATTAGCGCCAGAGTTCCAGAACAGCCTAATCAATTCGAACATACCCCACGATCAGCGTGGGACTCCGCGCTAGTCGCACCACAAGCACGATATTTCCTGATTTAAAAGATTTGATACTGATTTAGCTTGGGGAACAGTTCCTTGTTACCAAAATAAAACCTAGAACGTATGGGGGATAAAAAGGGACCTCTAGGACACAAAGAAGAACCTTCTTCTGGACCTTTGGAAGATTTTTTGCAGAAGAAGCCATTGAAGAACCCTTGGAGAAGATTGGATTCATGGGGGTTGCTGCAGAATAGCAACTTTGCCTGTAATTTCTTCTTTTCCTCTGTTAAGTCCTTTCTAGGAACATGCTAGTTGTGAGAGTAATGTTAGTTCTGAGTATGCTTGGCTAAATTCTTGTATTGTGGTTAGAGCAAGAACCTATGTGATCTCCTCTATGCCTTGATTGGTTTTAATGAGAATTATCATAATTGCTTTGTTTTATTCTATTCTTCATTGCATTGTTCTTAATTAGGACTGGCCATTCTATTAAGATGCTTAGGGTTAGAATTCACAATAGGGATATTGGGATTCTAGTTTCTGAAATGAGTAGAACAACAATTTATACATTACCTAGGGATAGGAATGTGTAGTTGCAGTAATTTCAGGATGTATTTGCTAAATGCTTGGTTTAAGAGGGAATCACTAAGGGATTAGGGTTTCTAAATTCACCAAAGGGTTAAATTGCTAAGGGATTAGGATTTAGCTAATTATGTGAGAATACATCAGCTGAGCAATTAGAAATAATTCAAGTTAATAATCAATCTAAGTATAGAAGGTAGGGATCCTAGGGGAATGCGCTTTAACCACAATTATCTCTCAACACTGCATTAAAATCAGTTTAACTTTAGTTTACATTCTTGTTAAATTTCTATCATTTAATTTACGTTGCGTAATTACAAACTCAACCAATTCTCTCAACTTATTATTTGTCTTCCAATTTCTAAGATGTTAAGTTACAATAAAATTGCATTCAATCCCTGTGGAGACGATACTTTACTTACTCACTTTATTACTTGAAACGAACGGTACACTTGCCGATTTCGCAACACTCCCCTCCTCGACCTTAGTCAACACCTTCGCCAACTATGGTGAAGAAGACTAAGAAGGCAACACGACTAAGGTCACTGGATACTAGACCTGCTGGTGTTGACAGACCAGTGGTTCATGTGGATCCTGCCACTGGGAAGGCTAATGGTCCTTGTGCAAAGAAATTGAGGACGTATATAGGGATCGTGGCTAGAGACAAGGTGGATGTGACTATTGCTAACTGGAAGGAAGTTTCTGCAGCACAGAAGGAGTTGATTTGGGAGGACATTCAGGTATTACAATTAAATGTCCAATGTGATTGCTTGTAGTAATACAATTTAAATGTTATTGTAACTGTTAAACCCTCTTGTATGTAACACAGGCTAAATTTGATAAACCTGAAGCGTCCGACCAATGGACCAAGAAGAAAATTTTGCAGACAGTGGGAGAGCGATTGAGGCAATTTAAGTCAGACCTGACCTCTAAATGGGGATCTGGCACAAGGCAAGGATGACGATGCCGACATTGTCTGTGAGAAATACGACATTAGTAAGGAAAAGTGGCACCAATTCCGTGAGACACGTAGAGCCTCTTCCTAGGAGGTTAGTTGAGTTACATTGTTTTACAATTTCAGAATTATAAAGTCAAACAAGCTCATTTTTTTAACCGTATTTGTGTAATTCTTACAGGATGTTAGAAAGAAGGCCCGGGCCATTCAGAAGCTGAACATTGCCCCTCACGTGTTGTCTCGTGGGGGTTACGACTTGTTAGAAAAGAGATTGATGGAGGAAAAACAAAAGAAACAATTGGAGGAAGCAACCCGTGATGATAGCACGGATACCATCATTCATCCTCCATCCCCTGTGAGACGACACTTGAAGTGGAAGCTGGCTCGCACCAAAAAAATCAGGAAAATGACTTCTGAGGTGGCACGTTAGATTGCAGAGAGGATTGTAAGTTAAACAACAAGCTTATACACCTTTAATGAATTTTTGCCTCACAAATTACAAAACTAATGTTCTACTTATTTTGATCGCAGGATTCCCTAGATGAGCAATCCACATAGGTTAGCTTTGTCGCCAGTGGACGTCAGGATGTCCTGATTGCTTTCATTGGACAACCATAGCACCCCGATCGTGTCCGTGGTGCTGGAGCCGGTGTGACCATCACACAGTACTTCGGACCGGATCCATCGACCTCTCGCAAGTCTAAGTCAATAGCGCCTGAAAACTTGGATCGCCTGAAAGACAACATCAGGGTAGAGCTGGAGTAGTTGATCACTGATCGACTTACACAATCGATCATTGAAAGAGTTACGTAGCAAATAATGATGAGCTTCAGCCACCTGCAGTCTCATATGCAAACCCAGATCCAGTCTGAGGGTGCCATGCCGCCTCCAGACCTTCAGTCATGTCCTTATGGTGCCCGTGTCAGCACCATGGGAAGCTGTGTCGATCCCTCAGGGAATGACCCAGACACGAGTGCATCTGACATACGTGGGTTGTATGTCGATGGAAATCCTCCCCGCCTAGTTGCCCTTGGAAGAGTTTATGAGGGGTCGACAATCGTCCACAACGTCCCTCTTGCCCATGATCAGGTCAAGGTGGGTGTTGAGGAAGTTCGAGATGCTGAGGCTTGCGTCCCTGTACCCGCTGACGAGGTTCAATTAGTGGGGCAGGCCCTTAACACCTTCCTTGCTTGGCCAACACATCTTGTACAAGCTATTTTGAATAAGGTATCACATATTTGGCTTGTTTCTTCTCATTTAAGAATGATTTGTCTCATATAAAGTCAAGATGGTCGTTCACTTATGTTTCTTAACTGTGTAGGATAAACAGGTACCTGAGGGACCAATGAAACTTGTACATAAGCCAGAACATATTGTCGATCCCCTGTACCAGATCGCATCGACCATCCCCGATCCTTTCCTTAGACCCATGCAAGTACAATGGGACCCTACTATGTTCGGGCTGCAGGTTGAGGACTTCCCATTGTACATAAAGCATGAGGATATTTCTGAGATCATCCACGACGATCAATGTCTAAGCATCTCTGTTATACAGCTGTGGATTCTATAAGTCACTTTCAATTGGCTACCGTTACATAATTAATTGTTTTATATTCTTTCATAATTGACTTTATTTTCAAAATAATAGGCATATGACTGTGTTATGTCTGCAATCTGATCATGGCGATGTGTATTGATTCATGGAGCCACAGTCCATGCAGAGATCAGGGCAATCACAATTTGAATCGAGGACTATATCAAGAAATGATGCAGAGTTCACAGAAAGATGTCTACCTTGCAGCGTACTTGAATGGGTAAGTAAAAATGTAGAAAAGAATTTGATTAATGTATGAAGTATAATAACTTCTTTTTCTCCAATGCAGTGCACATTGGCAACTGGTTATTATATGTCCTAAGGCCAATGTTGTCATGTGGTTCTGTTCGTTGCACCACAAGCCTGATAACTACCTCAAAGGAATTATTAACAGGTAGGTTGTTATTTGTCAGACATTTCTGTTTTTATTTCTAACACATGAATATGTTAATTGTACAATATGCATGCATGTTTCTCTTAAGCAGTGCTTTGAAGGGACTCCATGACACTCAAAGAAATAAATCAAATGCTACTACTAAATGGATTGTGCTTAAAGTAAGTCTTTTAATAAATCATTGTTTATGTATTCAAAATAACTTTTATTACCATTTACACTAATTTCCATTTAACTTTGACCATGTTATTTAATTTAGTGTAATAAGCAAAAAGGAAGCACTAAGTGTGGCTATTATGTCATGCATTGGATGTCTATGATAGTCCAAGGAGGCTTCAGGGATAACTGGGACATGGTAATTGTCTAATTCAAAACTAATTTTCATTTTTTTACTTGTTTTTATTTATACTTATTAAATTATGTTTTATTACGTGTACAGTCCAAAATAGTAAAATGACACGTGACTATTATTGTGGGATCATTGTACATGTGGACACCCTCCATGTCAGCATTGCCACATTAGATAGTGCTCTCCAAGTGGCAACCCGGACACAATTGTCCGGGTTCCTTGTCAACCCTACCACAGGAGCACTAATATAACTCTGCTACAGAAACACAGACTGCTACAGTAATCATAATATCTACTGCACATATCTTTATAAATATCAAATATACTGGAATATTCAAATAGGTTCGAATACCTTATCATATCATATCTTAACAGAGTTATCTATAAGCTGTTATTTATCTACAAATAACAGCATATCAATAAGCTACACATTATCTTATACTTAACTTAGATAACTGCCTACTATTATCTATTATTATTATCTTATTAATAGATTATCAATGAACAAAGGCCCAAAGCCCATACTTCACACTATAAATACAACCTCCCAGGTTACATCTCATTCATTCCATACACAGTACTTGAACGCATTACTCAAGTCACTCGTTCTCTACATCTTTTACTGAGCTTTCATACTCAGTTATTCTTCTATAATTGATGTACTTACTTGAGCGTTGGAGTGCCTTTCCTTTGTTTTGCAGGTTCCTCCTCTAAGCAAAGTCTACACCTTGTCCGACGTGCAGAATCTGGAGTCCACATAGGCCACGTCTAGCTCACACGTGGAATTTCCAGATTTTGGTAAGAGCATTACGTCATGCAGTATTTAATTGATGAAAGACCACTGCAAGCCGACAGATTGAAGGGTATTAGGGTTCAGTGGGCTACATATTATCTTAAAGTTAGAGATGAAATATCCTATTAGGTGGTTAAGGGATTTTTAAACAACTGTATATAAACATTTGGTAAGGAAATCATTTTTATGTACATTGACACTATTGAAGTTGATTTGTTATTGAAATAATATTTTATTGTATTGTATTCTGAAATTGGTTGGATGTCTGGTATTTAATTTATAGGTTGAAGAACTGGTAAAATTAAAAAAAAGACAAAATATAAAAAAAAACAACATCGGTTTTCTTAAGAAAACCGATGTTAAGTTACACTACAACATCGATTTTCAGGAAAAACCGATGTTGAAGTTCCAGCTTTCATATTTTTTTTACGTTTTTATTTATTAGATAGCGACATCGGTTTTTCAGTAAAAATTGATGTTGTTTACCTTTCGTTAACATCGGTTTTGAAAACCGATGTTAACTTCCACACTTTCAACGTCGCCTAATTCAACATCGGTTCAAAATCGATGTAGAATGTCAAAAATAACCGATGTTGAATGTTGTTTTTCTAGTAGTGCTAGGGTCTTGCTAAAGGTCCTCCTAGAGGAAACCTTAGAATATTTTGAACCTTTGGAGGCTACCAGGACGCGTCCGTCCTGGATTTTAGTAAGGTTTGCCAAGGACGGACCTTGACAAGTACCAGGACATGGTTCTAGGTTTTCGTCGAAGTTGGACTTGGGAGAATAATCAGCGGATAATTCCTGAATTTAGTCAAAATCTGAAATATTGACGCAAGTAAATGTAAAAGATAAGAGGTATATGTTTTATTAATATGACTTTTAATGTACATATTCCCTTTGTTTATTCGTTGGATGAGCCTCATTAAAACCTTTCAAGTGAAAAACCCAGTGGGAAAAGAGGACTTGAATAGGAAAAAGAGTACACCATCTGGCCTTGAGCTCCTTAGCTGAAGTAGAACTTCAGGTGGGTAGCATTCCAAGTTCTTGGAAAGTCTTTACCTCTGAGTTCCTGTAGTTTGTAGGCGCCATTGTCCAGGTTGGTGACAACTCTGAACGGGCCTTCCCAGTTTGGTCCAAGGACGCGCTAGACTAGGTCGTCTGGCTGGAAAGTTTGAGATTGAACCTTGGAGTTATATCTTCTTATCATACGGAGCTTGTCCACCTCTTCTTTGATTCTGGCTATGTCTCGAAGTTCTTCACTAGTTTTCACTTCAACTCTCATGTTGTCCTCATTACACTGTTCCTGAAAAAGCATCCTTTTGGTAGAAGGTTCCCCTAGCTCGACAGGGATCATGGCATCAGTGCCATATGTCAGGCGAAAAGGAGTTTCCTTTGTAGTGCTTTGAGGTGTACAATGATATGCCCAGAGTATGCTGGGTAATTCTTCCCTCCAGAAACCTTTGGACTTGTCAAGTTTAGTGCGAAGGGCTCAGAGAATCACTCTGTTTGCTGCTTCCACTTGATCGTTGGTCTGGGGGTGTTCAACAGAGGTGACCAGGTGTTTGATACCTAGTTGTGTGAGGAATTCTTCATAGGTCTGTGCCTTGAACTACGTACCATTGTCAGTAAGGATAGCATAGGGTAGACCGTATCTGCATATGAGATGTTTCCAGGTGAAGGTTTCAGCTTCACTGGCTGTAATCTCTCGTAGTGGCTTTGCTTCGATCCACTTGGTGAAGTAGTCGATTGCCACCAGTAAGAATTTGACCATCTCTGGGGCTCTAAGGAATGGTCCCAAAATGTCCATGCCCCACATAGTGAAGGGCCAAGGAGAGGAGATGGTATAAAGGTTGTCAGGGGGAATCCATGGGAAGTCCGCAAACTCTTGACACCTTTTGCATTTCTGTGTGAACTGGAAGGCATTAGTCCTGAGTGTTGGCCAGTAGTATCCTGCTCGTACTACCTTGGTGGCTAAGGATCATCCTCCCGTATGGAGTTCGCATATTCCTTCATGAAGTTCTCTTAGGACATAGTCTTCCTGTGAGCTGTCCAGGCACTTAAGTAGAGGCGTTGTCAGCCCTCTTTTGAATAATTCACCATCAATGATGACATAGTAGCTGGCTTTCCTCTTTAGACGCCATGCCTCATTTTCATCTGCAGGGAGTATTCCTTTGATGAGGAAATCTCTATAGGGGGTCATCCAAGTAGGTTCCTCCAATTCAACAGCCATTTCCTCTGGGGTGTCAATGGTGGGTTTTTGGAGTATTTATTGGATAATTGTTTTGAAGTGCCCGGTCTTTTTGGTACTGGCCAGTTTGGATAACAAGTCAGCCCTAGTGTTACTCTCTCGTGGTATGTGGTACATCTCAAAACACTCGAAACTGTCGATGAGTGTTTTGGCCAGATGATAATACTGGAGGAGTATGGCTTCCTTGGTTTGATATGTGTCTGCTATCTGTCCCTGGACGAGCTGTGAGTCGAAATAGCATCTCAAACATTGAGCCCCTACTTCTTTTGCAAGTCTGAGTCCTGCTATGAGTGCCTCATACTCGGCTTGGTTGTTGGAGGCCTTGAAGTTAAGCTTAAGAGCTTGTTCCAGTGAAATGTTGTTGGGTCCTTCAAGTATGATGCCTGCTCCGCTTCCTTGTATGTTAGATGCTCCATCTACATAAAGGTTCCACCAGTCCAAGGTGGATTTGTCTTTTCCAGCAAACTCTGCTAGGAAGTCTGCCATGAACCATGCCTTCATGGGACCACGTGGTTTATATCGAATGTCAAATTCTGACAGTTTGACTGACCATGCCACCATCTTGCCTGCCAGTTCCAATTTCCTCAGTACCTGTTTGATGGGATAGTTAGTTTTAACTATCACTTGGTGACTTTGGAAATAAGGCTGAAGGCATCTGGCAGAGGTGATTAGTGCCAAGGCTATCTTTTCGATCATTTGATAGCGCTTCTCGGCGTCACGTAGCATGCAGCTAGTGAAGTATATAGGGAGCTGATGCTTCCCTTCTTCTTGGATAAGTGCTGAGCTGATAGCTTCGTCTGCCACTGAGAGGTATAAGAGCAATGGTGTCCCCTGTCGAGGTCGACTCAAGATAGGTGGTGCAGCAATTGTCTTCTTTTGAATGCCTCGAAAGCTTGCTCGCAGGTTGCATCCCAAAGGAATGGTGTTGTCTTGGTGAGCAGCTTGTAGAAGGGCTTTGCTTTCTCGGTGAGTTTTTAAAGGAATCTGGATAATGCGGCTAATCTTCCGTTCAGCTTCTGTAATATGGCTGAGCATTTTTCTGGGTTGGCTTCAATACCTCGGTGTGTGATCATGAAGCCAAGGAACTTGCCACCGCCTACCCCGAATGTGCACTTCTCGGGGTTGAGACGCATGTCATACTTTCGAACGTCCTCAAATACCTCTTCCAAATATACTACATGTTGGGCTACGCTTTGAGACTTGACGACCATGTTGTCCACATAGACCTTGACATTGCGTCTGATCTGCTTTCTGAAGACGCGGTCCATCAGTCACTAGTATATAGCCCCTGCATTTTTTAGACCAAAGGGCATGACCTTGCAACAGTAGTTGGCATCTTCAGTGATGAAGGCCGTCTTTTCTTCATTGGGGGCGTACATTCTGATTTGATTATAACCAGAATATGCATCCAAGAAGCTTAGGATGTGGAAGCCGGATGCCACATCGACCAATCTGTCTATGCTGGGTAGTGGGTACGTGTCCTTAGGGCATGCCTTATTGAGGTCTATGAAATCTGTGCACATGCGCCATTTGCCACTGACTTTTTTGACGATGACAACGCTGGCCAGCCAGGTAGAGTACCTGACTTCTCTGATAAGGTTGGCTTTGAGCAGTTTGTTTACTTATTCTTTAACTGCCTTTCTCCTTTCTTCTCCCATATTCCGTTTCTTCTGTGCTGTTGGTTTAGCTTGTGGACATATAGCCAGCTTATGGCATATGACACTAGGGTTAATGCCAGGCATGTCAGACGGTTGCCAAGCGAATAGAGATGCGTTTTTGTGGAGTACGTCAGCTAGATGCCTGTACTCATGGCTGGTGAGTTCTTTGCTAAGCTGCATGCACTGTCCGGGTTTGGGCCCGAGTTGCAGCTTAACTAGTTCTTCGATCGGTTTTGGTCCTTTGTCGTTATCATCGCACGGATCCATGTTGAAGGTATCGTCATGATGAGTTGCATGGTAGATTGTTAGTGTATAGGGGATAGACTCTCTGTCTACGTTCATGGCCTGGGTAGTACCCCCCGAAGTGGTGCCATGTCTGTCTGACCTCCTGTTAGGAGGATATGGTACCACTTTTAGGCTTTCAACGTAACACTGTCTAGTCTGCTTCTGGTCTTCTTTCACAGTGATGATTTCCCCTGTCATAGTAGGGAATTTCATCTTTAGGTGAGGCGTAGAGACAATAGCGCCCAACTCATTGAGATTTTTTTACTGATCAGGACAAGATATGATGTGTCGGCATCCATAATATTATATCTAACTGTAAAGCTTCTGGAAAGTGAACCTTGACCGAAAGTGGTCATTAGGTCGACATATCCCAGAGTTTCCACCCTTTCTCCTACAAAGCCTAGGAGGGGTTCTGAGCAAGGTTGTATAGCACTTGAAGAGATTTCCAACTTCTGAAAAGTCTTTAGATATAAGACGTCAGTAGAGCTGCCCTAATTGATGAGCACTTTTGTCACTTTGAAATTGGCGATTATGAGGGAAACAACCATAGGGTCATCTTGGTTGATAGGGTTAATTCCCTCAAAGTCAGCGTCAGTGAATGTAATTGGAGTTAAACTCCGCATTGGGGGAGCATCGACATGATATACATCAATGTCCCGAATGGAGTGCAAATGTCTCTTGCGAGACTAACTTGATAATCTTCCATATGAGAAGCCGCCTGTGATAGTATGAATCACACCACGAATGTGCTAAACGGGCTCCTCTTCCTGTTGTCGAGGAGGTTAACGCTCGCGTCTAGGTTGCGATTGTCTTTGCCTCCCTATGTCCTCTGCACCATCTCCTCGTTTATCATTATCTCTGTTTCTGAAATAATCCCCTTGTCATCCCTCTTGTCTGCTTGCTGTTGGAGGTTTATCAAGTCTTTTTACAAATCGTGATAAGTGTCCCACTTGGATAAGCTCTTCTATCTTATCTTTCAATGCCACACAATCCTTCGTGTTATGGCCATTACCACGATAGTATCGACAATACCTGTTAGGGTTTCCTCCTTGTTTTGAGGGAGCAGGTAATGTCACATGTACCTCCGTGTTGAAGGCTTCTTCCATAATTGTGGCTTGATTGACCATCAGGGAAGTGTATCTCTCGAACCTGGGTTCTTTCGGGAGAAGTTATGGCTTGTGCGGCCCTTGCTTCTTGTCGACCCTTTGGGGGTCGACTTTGATGGATACTTCATGTTTTTCGCGCTTCTGTCCAACTTGTCAGACTTCATTGCGGAATTTTGACATTTCTTCCATCTGAATGTAACCTTTGGCTCTTTCGCGTATTTCGTCCATGCTGGAAGGGGTTTTTCTGCATAGACTGTCCATGAATTTGCCAGGTCGAAGAGCCAACATCATGGAATGCAGTGCTACCTCAGGGTTGAGTTTTCTAATCTGGACAGTAAGTTGTCCAAATCGTTCCATGAACCTACGTAAAGGCTTATTGTCTGCTTGGTGTAAAGTTGCTAGTGCAGCGGATGTCAGCCTATGTGTTCGGCTGGTTGCGTATTGTGCGCTGAATTTTTTGACAAGGGTGTTGAAACTGTCGATGGACCGCTCAGGGAGGCCACCATACCATGCTAATGCTACCTCCTTTAAAGACGTAGGGAACACGTGACATAATATGATGTCATTATTGGTGTAGAGATTCGCCTGTGAGAGAAAGGCATCGAGATGTTTGTCTGGGTTAGTGGTGTCGTCATACCTCTCTAAGTGTAGAGCTTTCCAGCCAAATGGGATGTCGACTTCCTTGATGCGATCGACAAGAGGATTGCGTCGCGTGTTATGTCTCTCCATTCGGTAGCCTTGTGTTGAACTACGAATGGGCGGAGGGTTGACATGTTGTTAAGGGTGCGATTCGCCTTGCGTCTGCTCTTCTCGAGTGATAGGGGAGCATTCATCTCCCTCGAGATATCTCGCTCTGGCTTTGTGCAGATCGTGTTCAGCTTTCAACCTTTTGATTTCTTCTTGGTACTTGTGTTTCATCGCTGCCATGCAGTTCTGGAGTTGCTAAATGGTGTCAGTGTTTGTCATGGTAGTTTGCGGGGGGTTAGACGCGTTGACAGGGGTGTCGCGTCTAACGATGGAGCATGTGCTAACCATGGACGCATACTGATGAGTGATTTGAATGAGAGGCCGCAGGGTAAGTTTTACCTAGGCCCTACGGTGGGAGCCAAATGTTTTTACCAAAATCTGGAAATTCCACGTGTAAGGTAGGTGTTGCCAATGTGGCCTCCAAATTCTGCACGTTGGATGATGTGTAGGCTTTGCTTAGAGAAAGAACCTGCAAAACAAAGGAAAAGCACTCTGACGCTCAAGTAAGTACATCAATTTATAAGAGAATAACTGAGTGTGAGAACTCAACATAAGATGTAGAAAATGAATAACTTGAGTAATGCATTCAAGTCTTATATATGGAGTGTATTTGGAATGAATCTTGAGTGTTTTAGAGAGAACCTGTAAGGCTATATATATAGTGTGGAGTGTGGGCTTTGAGCCTTTGTTTGTTAGTAATCTGTAGATAAGATAATAACAGATAATAGCAGGCAATTATCTAATTTAAATATAAGATAATGTGTACCTTATTGATATACTGTTACTTGTAGATAAGTAACAACTTGTAGATAACTTGTTAGGATATGATAAGATAAGGTGGTTGCACCTATTTGAATATCCAAGTATATTTGATATGCTGTTAATAAAGATATGCGTAGTAGATATTAATATTCCTATAGCAAGGCTGACGAGGAGCTCGAACATGCATGTCCGGGTTGACACTTAGAAGATGAGTAAGCACTATTTAATGTGGCAGTGCTAACATGGAGGGTGTCCACATGTACAGTGATCCCACAATAAAGACCACTTGTCATTTTACTATTTTGGGTTGTACACAGTGTGACAATAATGATGAATATGCATGGCTAAATAAGGTGTTAACTCATCTACACAGAGACCAAGTATTACATTTCTTGAGCTATTCGTGCAAAGTCTGGATAAATGTGATCAAAGTGTTCCTATGTATCTTCATGGATGATGCAACACACATGTACTTGTTTTATTCTAGAGATGTCTCATTTGATTGTTCTATTTCGGTAATGTCTCATTTTAGTAGTAGATTTTGTCAAAATAACAGTCAAACAATAAGTTTTCCACCATATTTTAAGCAAAATAATTTTGTACCACTCATCCATATTCAACATGCCAATTTACCTTGAAAGCCTACCTAGATAAAATATATATTACCATAAGCCAAAAAGATATTGATTGTCCACATAAAGGTTGCCCTAGTGGCAAAGTTTTGTTTTATGGAGATATATAATCAAGTCAAAAACACCTTTATTCCTTAGTTAATCATTACATGAAAAACTCAAGTAGAGACCACAACTTCGCCCACTAAATTAAGAAAATTGGTTACTAAATTAGTCGGAGACTGAATTAGGATCTAGTTTAGTAAGTAGTTAAACCACTGATAGCTAATTTTGGAGATTGATTTAAAGGTAAATAGTCAAATTCATTTTTGAAGTGTGATGTGCTGATAAATTAGTCATTGAAAGATGGAAAATACAAATTTAGTTCCTGAATGTGTAAAAAATGCGATAAATTAGTCCTACAATTAAATGTGTGAAACCATTTTATCATTAAGTTGTAATGTTTAAGGAGAAATTTACAATAAGTTGTATTTTTGGGTACCAATTTGACATTAAGTTGCAAAGTTTAGAAATTTATTTGTCATTAAATTGTCCGTAAGACTAATTTATCACACTTTTTACATATTCAGAAACTAAATTTTAATTTTTTATCTTTCAGGAACTAATTTGTTAGCGTCTCACTTTGATGGATGAATTTGACTATATGCCCTTGATTCAAAGACTACTTTAGAAATCAACTTAGTGACTCATTATTTAGAAACGGATTCAGTGATCAAGTATGTAGAAATCGACAATGACTTAGTATGTAAAAACCAACTCAGTGATCAATTATATATAAATTGACTAATTTAGTAACCAATTATGTAAAAACCAATTCACTAATCCATTTTTATAAGGAATAAAAAATTAGTCCATTAATTAGTCTCTAAATAGTAAATATCTAGCATATAAATATTCCTTTATTTCTTTATGTACCCACCTAATTTTTAGATTTAAAATAAATAGATATAACATATAAAAATTGATATGCTAAAATCACTAATGGTGATATTTTTAAATTTAATAATTCTTCAAAAAACATGGTAATATGTTCTATATACACAGGGTAATTGTTATGTAAACTATAAAATAAAATAACATATCTTATTAGGCTAGACATTACCAAAGAAATGAGCTTGACCTCTATAAAAGTTAGTCATATTAAAATCAGCAATATTAAAGCACATAAATTCAACAACTATATGTGATAAATGAAGGACCAATAGTATCCTTCATCTTATTTGAAGTTAATTGACCAACACAAAGTGGATGCTGCATGAAAGGGCCAACACTCATGAGAATAGATTGTCCCATTTATTGGCATTTACTTTCACTATTAGAATTTTACTTATAAAATATGGAATTTCTTGTAGAATTTTCACAAAAAATAGCATTTTGCTTATAAACTACATAATTTATTGTAGAATTTTCAAAAAACATTGCAGGAAATTGATTTCCTACAGATTTCATTTCATACTTAAAACCTTCATAGGTAATATTTGTTGCGGATTTGCTTTGCAGAAGATTTCTTGCCTATTTAAAAGTCACAGGAAAATGTGTAGGAAATTTCCTACGAGTTTTCAAATCCGCATGAAATTTCATGTGGATTTTCTTGCAAAATAAAATCCACAGGTAATTCATTGTGATTTTATATATATATATATAGATATATATATATATATATGTATATGTATATATTTAAATAATTATTTTATCCAAATTTAGTGAACTTATTTTTAAAATATAGAAATTTTATTTTATTTTTAAAATATTAATAAATTAAAAACTAATCTTTATGATTGAAAAAATAAGTATTATTTAATAAATAAAAAAGAAGAACATCTCTAGTATAAGAGTTCAATTTGAATAATTAATTCTTTTTTAGCATTCTGTATGTGTTATTAGATATCATCTCATACCTTAAAATTAATGAAAATGATAGGAATAATAAATATTTCTTCATGTTATTTTCCTTGAATTAAATGCCAACAATAACAATTTATGTTACATTCTGATCCAACAAGCAATTTGTGAGTATAAAATAAGTAAGTCAAATTAAAAATGCAGAAATTGTACTTTAGAGATGATCTTTCTGAATGTTAACCAAGTTAAATACATCAAATAAGTGGGGGCGGGAAAGGAAAGCAAAAAGGATCACAAATGATCTTATAAAAGTAAATTTGACTAATGAAATCTGATAAATAAATCAAAAAGCAAAGCAGGATATCACCACTTTATTATTATTATTATTATTATTATTATTATTATTATTATTATTATTAACTTGAGTACATCTAATGATGTGTTCTATATTCAAGATTGTATCGTATTTACAATCTAGCTTAGAGCTAGGAATGACCAAAAGCCAGTTGAGGAGAGCCGCAAAGAACATGTGCTTCTCCAAGTAAATGAGATGGTTGACTATGAACTCCATCTTCTCCTCAAGCAAATGTTGAGCTTTGAGAGGAAAACTCAAATTTCTTAATTTGTTTGGGAAATTGTCTTCCATCATTGCATCTAACAACATTAATTTTCTCATATCAAAAAGGCAGTTACAAAGCAAAGCAAAATAAGTTTTAAGGTTAGCTCTTGACATAACTAAAGGTATGGAGCCTACAAAAACAATGCAAAATAATTTGTCTAGCCTTTTTCTTGTATTTAATATTTTTATTTATTGGTGAGGAGGAACTGATGCTATGAATACTCACTTAACATTAATTTTTTAAAGACTAATGTTAAGATTTTCATTTCAACATCGATTTTTTAAAAATCAATGTTGTGATCGATTTACAAAAAATCGATGTTGAGGTTTATAAAAAAGCCCCTTTTCTCTGTCTCAAAACCCCATCTCTCACTTCAAACCCCCTTTCTCTCTCGAAACCCCCCTCGTGTTAGAATCAAGCAGCACAAGCAAAGATTCAAGAATGGAAGCAAGTGTGTTTTAATGTTTTGCATCCCCACTCAAATATGATGGCATATGTAATCTTTGTGAAAGCTTGGTTCATAGGTTAAATCCTTATATTCCTCTGAAGCTTTTAAGTAAAATCATGCATTCATACATTCATGTAATAGGTTTTAATCATATAAGTATATGCAAAAGAATGGGATTTCCCAGATGCATTTAGATAAGTGTAAAAGAGTTTTTCACTGCTTTAATCGATTACATGAGCAGAATAATCGATTACAAGCTTGTTTGAGTTTCTGGAAAATGACTTAAGAACAATATAATCGATTACCAATATCTTGTAATCGATTAAACCTGCATTGTCAAGTTTGAGTCTTGTACTGGCTTAATCGATTAAATTGGTAAATAATCGATTATTTTATTCGTTCAAGATTTCCAGATTTATGATGAACAGGTTAATCGATTATATGGTCGAGATAATCGATTACGATAGTTAAAATAATCGATTATTATAACGAAATAATCGATTATAGTTAGTTAAATCTATTTTTTTATAAATAGGAAAGCTGTGTCTTTGAAACACAACACACCAAAAAGAGAGTACTCGTGCATGCCTTGTGTTTTACATTCTCTAAAGAGTTCTAAAAGCATTGAAAGTCATAAATTAAAGAATGATTCAAAAGAGTTAAAGTCTACATGTGTGCTTAGTCATTTTACTCATTGGGGTTGAACATTCATGCAAGTTAGTGACAAAAGAAGTTTCAAGAAAGCATGTTAGATATCATCTTAGGGTGATTAATTCATACATATCATTTTAGTTACAGAGGAACATGAGGTGATACCTTTCTTGAACCTTAAGCTTTTGTATTTGTTATTGTTTGTTGTGTAAACTTTGTGTATTTTCCATATAACTTTTGGGGTTCTTTAAAGCAAGTCTAAAAAGGGTTTTCTGGGGGAAGAACAAAGAAGGGATCTCTGGTTCTTGGCCTGTTGAAAAATCTAGGGAGTAGATTTTGATTTTTGCCTAGGGTAGGTAGAAGAGACCTTGTTATTTGCTTGTAAAGAACAAGAGAATTGTTATAGTGGAACTCTGACCTGGTTTGGGTTAGAAGAAAACTGGATGTAGCCTCCGGGGTTAAGAGGTGAACCAGTATAAATCTTTTGTGCATCTAAAGTTTCAGTTTATGTTTCATTGAATACAAAAAGAATTCAATGAAACATAAACTGAAACTTTAGAT